>JAKZJZ010001330.1:0-28861 GCA_022702705.1 Papilionanthe hookeriana x Papilionanthe teres
CCTACATGAGTCGGGGAGTCAAGTTGGGTATGGGTGTGGTTTTAGGATTTGGATTGTGTGTGTGAGAGTGTAGAGTATGAGTGTAGTGAGTGTGTAAGTCAACCCTCACCAGACCAGGCCACCCAGGGTAGCCCTAAGGCCAAAGAGTCCTATAGGGAACTCATCCTTTAAACCTTCACCTTTGATTTCAACCCTCTAGGTGATTAGGGGTCTACAATCAAGCTTGTGGGGTTTGCAGGGAGTCAAGAGGTGTTTAAACTTCTAAAGGGTAGGTTCTACTTCTAGTCCTCTAAGATAGTCAAAGGAAAAGTCTAAGGCTAGATCCTAAGTACTAAAGAGAGAAGAGAAGACCTCATCAAAAATGAGGTCAACAAGACTCCAAGGGTTTTCCAAGCATCACTTCGAAAGTTGCCCACATTTGACGTATTTTTTTAAAGAACCATCGATCGTGCCACCGGCGGCCTCGAGCTCCACCGTCAGTGGCCTTCTAGAAACATTGCCTTAAACTGACCTCTCTGTCAGCGGCCTCGACATCTGCCGTCAGCGGCCTCCCTTGAAGAATATTTTGAACTCTCGAGAAAATCACACAGTCGGCACCATCGACCTCGCATTCGGCACCCTTGTCCTTTTTGCCCCAAATTCGCACCTTTTTGCATATTTTCACTCCATTGTCCTAAAATCTTCATACATGTAAAAAAACACCAAAAATACCCTTCTTTAAAGTGCAATATCATCAAAAATAGTATAAAATAAGCATGAAAATCTTGACATTTTTTCCTTGGGTCACCTACCATTTTGGGTTACTGCGCAGAAACATCTCGGATAATGTGTCCACATTCAAGGGCACAAAGATTAACAATTTCGTCAGAAGGCATGGGATAGACTGACGTTACTCAACAATTTACTACCCAGGAGAAGATGACCTGATCAAGGCTTTTAAAAAAAATCTCGTTCAAATCCTTAAGAATACTCTAGAAGATAATAAAAGAATCTGACATGAGCAGTTATTAGAAGCCTTATGGGCCTACAGGACAACTTTCAAGATGCCTTGTCGGCATTATTATTTTTTTTTTTGGGTTGTGTGTTTTATTTTGAAAAGTGGTCGCCTAACAGAAGTTGTGCGGCGAATTTTTATTTTAAATTTAATTTAAATATATATAATTTAGAAAGTAGTATTTGATTTTTGAAAATAATTTTTAAATTTGAAAGTTTTAAGATATGAGATTAAACCGATCTCACATCCCCAAATAGTTTATATAAACGAGCACCGCACCACAAACCGTATATCTATCCCTAAGGATGTACACACTCGCTCGATGGTGGGGCTCGATCAAATAAACTAGAAGTTTTGTGACATCCGTTTGGTTTGCGAACCAATTTTATAAGCCGACAAGTTTCCCCTGCTTAATATGAAAACATTAAACAGGGTTTATATTACCTGGGTTCTTTAAAATTCCCTATAAGGGCAAGCCCCTATAGTTAATTACATCTTAAGTGACGGGAATCACCTAAGAAAACTCTCGATAATAACCAATAATTCTGCTTTCAAGAATTTCAAAGTTTAAGGTTTTCAAAGATTGAATTTTGGAATTTCAATAGGGAATGGATCAAATTTTGGAACATTTTGTTTTGTGAATCCAAAGGAAGAGAGGTAGGAGAAATCACTGATTCGAAATGAACTTCGATAATTTCCCGACTATCCTATTGTTTGTCTTGAATTTAGGAAAGTCCTAATGTTTATTCGATATTTCAATCTCGCCCATTTCAATTAATTAGGGCTTATATTTGTATGATAAAATCAAACAAATAAATTTAGAAGATGTGAGGGTTTATTGTCGTATTGGACGACTACCTCGGAATCCTAAGACCGGTTAGGGCTTAATTTGCAATGCAAATGCCTAACGAAGAGTCGAGGATTCATGTCGCACTAGTGCAAGCTACCTCGAAGTCCTATGGCTTGGTTGTTTTAATTCTAGGAAAGTTTTCTTGAAGTAGACTCGGGTTTCTCACGATGACGATGGTCGTGCTCGCCCACCGTGCTCCGAGCTCCTTGTTGTTGCAGAGGTTTAGTTTTAGAAATCATAAATCAGGAGTCGAGAAAAGTGTTTTGGTTTAGAGAAAATCTTAATTTCCAGGTGTTTTTTATGTTTTATTTAAAACAAATCTTAAAGTTGATTATAACGACACCGGCTAAGATCCCACGGTTCCATCCTTCCGGCATCATTATTTTTATCGGATTCACTTAGTCCGGATGAATTCGCTAAACTCAACTCGAATGAGTTCCACACTTTCATTTAGACCGTGGGAAATCCCGTTAGCAACACGTAGGTTACATCATCCGAGGTATTCCCGATCATCCAACGGACGTTTTAATTTAGTTGTAATCGTAGTTTTGTGTTCCGTTTGTGATTAAATTTTCGAGTTGTTTTATATTTTGAAATGTCGTGGCGGTGAATTTTATCTTGCAATGACTTTTAACTTAATTTTGGTTTCAGCTTTTAGGGGCTATCCTAAAGGTGTAGGTTTTCATGCAACCGTTGTTTTATCATGCAAGAAAAGTAAAATGCATTTGCAATAAAGTAAATTGCAAGAAAGTAAATCGCAAGAAAGTAAATTGCAAGAAAGTAAATCGCAATAAAATAAAAGCGTACCCGGAGGGTCTACCCGTCATCCCAAGCCGCACTTAAAACACAATTAGAATATTTAAACAAGTTCCTAGGTAAAGCTAAGGAAAGGTTATGGTTTTCTACCAAATTCCTAATCCTATAACCTAGTCATCTCCTATGACGTCTGAGGTTCTTTGGGTTTTGGTTTAAGGACGATTTTCTTCATCAAAGAATAATCAAATTCAATTGTTCTTATAAATATCCTATCATATCGAGGAAGTGCTTAAGAAGGATCTTAAACATCTTTTCAATATTTCTAGGATTGTTTTAAGTCCAAATGAATTTAATTATATAAATGAATCGATCATCCGAGGTTTTCAAGTCTTGTTAACTTGCTTCGGTGAACTAGGACATTCGAATATCCTATGAGTGAGATAACATTTCATTTGATGTTCTATTTAGGAGTTATAATAATCAAAGCTTTCAAGGGTAAATTAGTATTCAGTGATTCGATTTAATTTAAAGGGTTTAAATTTGGAATAAGTGTTCAAGTTGTTTTATATTTAGTTTAATTTAATTTAATTTGATTTGATGTTTAATTAATTTGATTTAATTTAATTTAATTTAATTATTTAATTTAATTTAATTTAATTTAATTTAATTTAATTATTTAATTTAATTTAATTTAATTGTTTAATTTAATTTAATTTAATTTTAATTTAATTTAATTTAATTATTTAATTTAATTTAATTTAATTGTTTAATTTAATTTAATTTAATTTTAATTAATTTAATTTAATTGTTTAATTTAATTTAATTTAATTATTAAATTTAATTTAATCTTAATTTAACTTATCTTTAATTTACTTTATTTTTAATTTTAATTGAAATTTCAAAAGATTTTAATGATTTAATTAAGTCTTTAAATATTTTAAATTTGAGTTATCATTTTAATTAAAAATTGAGTATTAGTTGATATAATTAATTTAGGGATTTTTAAATTAAAGAATAAATCTCTTCCTAATAAAGATCCCTTATTTTAATAATTCCAATTCATTATTCCTCCAAATTTAATCTATTATTTAATTAAAGTTTAATCATTTTAAAATTATTTAATGGGTTGCTACCCTTTAATTATTTAAATTTCAATCATCCAAATCAGATTAGGATCAAATATTTTACTTGTTGACTTTTTATTAAACCTAAAGTTTTAATTAAGGATTAAAGATTTTAATTACCATTTTACCCTTTAAGCTTAATAATTTCATAACTCACTAAATTGAACTCAAATGAACTTGAAATTTTTATGTGACTTCACTCATATGTCAATAAAGACATGAGAGGAGAAAATGTGATTTTTCTATATTTAATTTATTTATATAATTATTTTTGGTGGAAAATAGAGATTTTTAAGGAAAATTTGATAACATGACCAAGGGAAAGTTTCTGTCCTTAAGAAAATTAGGGGACATTCCTAATGACCAGAGAAGCACTTGGACCAATTTTGGTGATTTTTTGAATTATATTATTTTTATTATAATTATTTTGAGTTTTGGAGTGTTAATTAATTTAAAAATAAGATAAATGTTGAAAAATGGATTTTATATTTTTCAAAAATCTCTCTGATATCAAGGAAACCAGAGAATCAAATTTTGCAATTTTCTGATTTTTCTATGATTTATAATAATTATTTTAGTGAAAATGCTAGAAAATGCATTTTTTTTAATTTTAAAATTACCCTAGGGCTTTAAAATTTAATATCTCACTAAATAGACTTAGGAAAAATGTGGGATTTGTTCCTAAGTGATTAAAATTCAAAATCTGACATTTTGGTGAATTTTATTATTTTTGTGATTTTTATTATTTTTTAATTATTAAAAATATTAAAATATTATTAAAAATCAACTTTTTCGTAAAATTGAAATTTTAATTTTCTTAGATTCCCCTGATATCAGAGAGGCTCCAAAACCAATTTGGTGAATTTTTAAAAAGTATTTTAAAAGTTATGAATTTTTAAAGTTTAAAATGGCTAAGTGACTTAATCAACCCAATTAGTGGGGCTAACCAAGTCCAATCGACTTCAAATTTTTATGGTGGATTCCTCTGATCCTAAAGGTCAGTGGAGAATTGATTTCAAGTCAATTTGATGCCTGGTTAACTCTAATTAATTAAAGACCTATTTTAGGTGTTTAAGCCAATTAGGGTTAATCTGAGTGAATTAACTCAAGTCCTATTTTTCCTAGAGTTCTCTCGGTCATAAGGAACATCACCAAATATTTCTAGAATTTATTTCACAACATGCTAATTTTTGGAATTAAAATACTCAAAACAGCAACATGCATTTGAAAAATAAATAACTTTTCACAGAGATGGCCTCCGACCTTGGAAAATTCAGTGGAATGTTCCCAAGTTCAGAGGCTTCAAAAGCTCCTATGGTCTCATGCCATGGTGAATTGTATACATGCATGGAGAATTAAATGTATGCAGAGAGTAAATAAATCATAAAAAATAAAATACTTAATGAAATTGAATGATTTCTTTTCCACATTATTCTCCTCTCGTTCACCGAGCAAGAGGGTATTTTTATTTTATTTTTGTGATTTTTCTACACAGAGATATGAATTTTTGAAGTTTAGGGAATTAAATAAATAGAAAAATACCCTAATTTTCTATTTATCCACGCGGCGCCGCGTCAACCTCGGCAGCCTCCGAACGCACACGCGTCGCGCTCCCATTCGACGCCGCCACCCGAGTCGGCAGCCCGGGCCCCGCGGTTCTCGTACCGTCTCCCCGGTCCGACGCAATCCCGGTCGTCCGTGCGCGCGTGTATCGAATGGACGGCATCCGTTCATCGTCCCTAAGTGTTCTCACCCGAGAGCCGTCCACACTAAATCCCTAAGATCTCACTCGATTCTCAATGGATTTTCATGTTCTTATGCTCTATGGATTCGTCTCGAAGAGACGAACACATCTATACGGCTAACATGCATCGAAACTAAGGCATTTGAAATGGAGAATCTCCGAAGCTCGGGATGGATAGTTAACTCATACCTTAGCTCGAAGAAGTGTGGCTTCAATCCGAGAGTTGTTGCACCTTCGATCGGGTCCCGGCAAGCTCCGCATGAAGTCTCCCGGTCCGGTGAATCGCCTAGCTATGAAAGTGACCACGCCCGATCACAAAGCTTGGAGGCCGGAGCAACCGGGTGGCCTCGGAGATGGGGCTTTCGGTGGGAAACTTCTCCTCTTGGTCCAGATGAAGGTGTAGGACCGGCCAATTTGAGGATTGGCTCACTGTGGCAAAGTGTCCTAGTTTTGGGTGGAATTTCGGCTGAGAAATCGGGCTCTCGTTGGTGGGGATTGAGGCAAATCGACACCGGGGATCAACTCGCTCTAAGGATGGTGAAGGGTTTGGAACAATTTTGGCGCAGTTTCGGCAAGGTTTGTGCTTGGCTCCCTTCATGGCCGAGAGGGGTGGAGTTTAAATAGAGCCGGGCTGGGGGCCTCCCGTAGAGAGTTAGGGGCTTCGGGATCAGCCATGCCTCGGTGAGGAGAAGATCAGCCATGGTGACCACTGAGGATGGGGCACTTCAAGCAAGTGAGAATTTCAATGTTGGCTCACATGCGAGCTCTCGGCCATGGTGTTTTCCGGCGGCCCGGTGGCCGGCCGGCCGGCATGGGTCACCCTCAAGGTCAGGTGGTCGTGGCTGGAGGTTTGTGCAATCAATCGGCCATGGACATGTGTAAAGGCTTTGATCCAAAGTGGAATGAGGCATGGCTAGATTTGGACCTAAATGGGTCAACCCACCCATTTGGGCTAGGTGCACCACCCAAGGCCCGGTTTAGGCTGAGGAGAAAGTGATTTGGATCAGCTTGATTAGTGGGGTCAAGTCACAATCCAAGTACAATTAGAGCTTAAGCATGGTTTAGTGGAATCATGTAAGTGGTTAACCACCTTTAGGAGTTAAGGAAAGAGCCTCCTCCTTTTGCCCAAAATGGCATGGTGACATGTAAAGAGGCTCTCATGGCTTGCATATGGCTTATGCATGGCTCCATGGCTCCATTTGGCTTCGGGAAAAGTAAAGTCAATTTCATGGAAATGGATTTAAGGAAAATTTTGGTATTTAGGGGTGATTTGGCATGAGGCTTGATTTGGAATTATTTGATGATGAATTTAGGACTTAGGGATGATTTTAATTGAAAGTATGATGAGGGGAAATGTCATATGGGCCTTGGAAGAATTTTGGGCTTTTTTGAAAGGGTTTTAGATGGGCTTTTAAGATGGATTAGGAAAGTGGGCTCTTGAATTTTAAAATGGATTTTGGGATGAAATTTTGTAAAGAGGTTGGGCCAAATAATTATTGGGTTTAGCTCATGGATGTGTCATGAGTGACTTGAAGCAAATTTGGGGTAGTTTGGACTTGAATCGGGTTGGATTTGAATTCTTTTGGTGAATGGGCCAATGTAGGTCAAATCGGGCTAACTTGGGCCAATGTTGGGCTAGGGTTGAAATTGATGTAAAATAAATATTAAGAAATGTTTATGGGAGTGTTTCAAAGAGGTTTTGGCTTTGGTTGGGTTTTGATTTTGAGGTTTGGGCCTATTTGGGTTAGATTTGGGTTTAGGTCAAAATCGGGCTTTTTGATTTTGGGTTGAATTTGAGTGGGGTTTGGGTCAAAATCTTGGGCAAATCATGTTAGTGTTTTGTTTATGAGGATGTTAAGGAAGGTTTAGAAAAGATTTGGGGTTAATTGGAGTTGAATTGGGTGAGTTTGGGTTAAGTTTGGGTCATGGGTCCAAATTTGGGCTTTAAGGCCCAAAGTGAAATTGGATCCAAATGTCAATCAAATTGGACTTGGATTTGGTCTAAATTGGTATTGGGAATGTTGAATTGAAGTTTAGAATTGAATTGGACCAAAATTGGGGTCAATTGGGTATGTTTGGTTTGACATCGGGTCCACTTTGGGTTAAAATGGGTCAATTTGGGGGTTTTGACAAAAGTAGGGTAAATTGACAAAATTGGCCCATGGTGTAGTTGGACAAAATGAAATTGGGAATATTTGGGATTTTCTGGAATTTTCTGGGAATTTTCTGAATTTTTGGATTTTTAGGCCAAGAAGGGTATTTTGGGTATTTGGAGGGTATTGGGGGTATTTTTGGAATTTTTGGTATTTTTGGGTATGGATGATCAATTTGAGTGATGTGGAGGTGTTTGGGATTGATTTTGGAAAATTTTAGGTAATTTGGAGATTTTGCAAAAATTTGGGTAATTCAAGGTTTTGGGTAGGTTTAGTAGGTGTAGGGTCCTGGGGTCAAAAATTGAAAATTTGGGAAATTGAAGATTGGGTGAATTTGGGTGGAAAGAAATCATTTTGGTTGAGCCATGAAGCCATTTCAAGCCCATATGAGCCATGAAAGGACTCATTCGAGGCATTCACTATGTTGTTCCTAACCCTCTTAGCCAAGGGCTTAGGGGTTAAGGACCATCCATGTGAATCACCTACATGAGTCGGAGGTCAAGTTGGGTATGGGTGTGGTTTTAGGAAGTGTGTGGAAATGTAGTGTGTAGGTGTAGTGTATGTCAGCCCCTTCATCGACCGAGCCACCTGTAGGCGTCCTAAGGCCAAAGAGTCCCATATGAACTCATCCTTTAAACTTCCATATTCGATTTCAACCCTCTAGGTGATTAGGGGTCTATAGTCAAGTTTGTGGAGCTTTGCAGGGAGTTTAGAAGTGGTTTGAATTTCTAAAAGGCGGGTCCCAATTCTAGTCCTCTAAGATAGTCAAAGGAAAAGCCTAAGGCTAGATCCTAAGCACTAAAAAGAAGAAAAGGAAGACCTCATCAAAAATGAGGTCAACAAATGGACCCCCAATAGGTGTGGTGAGCCGACGGAGCACACCGCGCGTATTGGTGTTGACCGAAGCGATTAACAAAACCAACACGTATGTCCAAGTGACGAACTTAGGACGAAGTAGAAGAGTTTCGCCGGGGAGTGTCAAGTATATCTCCTGAACTCGGAGATTTTTGAACTCTCGCTGTGGAAAGGAAAAGGAGGTGAATCCCAAATCACATGATCCGGGGAATTTCGATTTAGATTTTATTTTGCTTCAATTTATGTTTTGATGTGTGAGTTTAAATTTTAGTTCGGAGTTTCAATTTAGATCGAAGTTTTGTCAAAATTAATTCGAAGGATTTGATTTGAAATGAAAATTGGAATTTTGAGGTTTTAGATGTAACATCTCCAACCTCGAAAGAAAATTGAATTGATTAGATTGAATCGTTGCAATGAGAAGAGATCTCGCAGCAAAGCGGTGTTGGATGTAAAATCCTCAACCTCAAGAGTTCGATTTTGATGTGATGTATTTCATTGCGATAGGGAAATGATCCTAAAGCAATGCGATCTTGGATGTAAAATCCTCGACCCAAAGGTTAAATTTTGATGTATTTCAAGGCAATAGAAGAGAATCCTAAAGCAGTCAAGTCTTGGATGTAAAATCCTTGACTCAAAAGAGTTTGAATTTCGATGTATTTCGAAGTGCAATAGAAAAGGATCCTAAAGCAAGGCAAGTCTTGGATGTAAAATCCTCGACCTCAAGAGTTTTGAGTTTTGATGTATTTCAAGGCAATAGGAAGAGAATCCTAAAGCAAGTGCGATCTTGGATGTAAAATCCTTGACTCAAAAGAGTTTGAATTTTGATGTATTTCAGTGCAATAGGAAAAGGATCCTAAAGCAGTGCAGTCTTGGATGTAAAATCCTCGACCTCAAGAGTTTTGAATTTTGATGTATTTCAGTGCAATAGGAAGAGAATCCTAAAGCAGTGCAGTCTTGGATGTAAAATCCTCGACTCAAAAGGTTTGAATTTCGATGTATTTCAAAGGTAACGGAAGAGAATCCTAAAGCAGTGCAGTCTTGGATGTAAAATCCTCGACTCAAAAGCTTTGAATTTTGATGTATTTCAGTGCAATAGGAAGAGAATCCTAAAGCAGTGCAGTCTTGGATGTAAAATCCTCGACTCAAAAGCTTGAATTTTGATGTATTTCAGTTGCACAGGAAGAGAATCCTAAAGCAAGTGCAGTCTTGGATGTAAAATCCTCGACTCAAAAGCTTTGAATTTTGATGTATTTCAAAGGCAATAGGAAGAGAATCCTAAAGCAATACGGTACTTGGATGTAAAATCCTCGACTCAAAAGCTTTGAATTTTGATGTATTTCAAAGGCAACAGAAGAGAATCCTAAAGCAATGCAGTCTTGGATGTAAAATCCTCGACTCAAAAGCTTGAATTTTGATGTATTTCAAGTGCAATAGAAGAGAATCCTAAGCAAGTGCAGCCTTTGATGTAAAATCCTCGACTCAAAAGCTTTGAATTTTGATGTATTTCAAGTGCAATAGAAGAGAATCCTAAAGCAATGCGCATCTGGATGTAAAATCCTCGACTCAAAAGCTTTGAATTTCGATGTATTTCAGTGCAATAGGAAGAGAATCCTAAAGCAATGCAGCTTGGATGTAAAATCCTCGACTCAAAAGCTTGAATTTTGATGTATTTCACTGCACAGAAGAGAATCCTAAAGCAAGTGTAGCTTGGATGTAAAATCCTCGACTCAAAAGCTTTGAATTTTGATGTATTTCAAGTGCAACAGGAAGAGAATCCTAGCAAAGGCAGTCTTGGATGTAAAATCCTCGACTCAAAAGCTTTGAATTTGATTTGATCGAGACTTGAAATCCGGAAAGATTGAATTTGGAAATTTGGAAATTTGGAAGGATGAGTTCGAACTCGATCGAAACTTGATTTAAGATTCGATTTGAATTTGAAAGATCAAGTTTGAAACTCGATCGAGATTGGATTCGGATTTGATTGAGAATTCGATTTGTGATTTGAAAAGATTGAAATTTGATTCGGAATTTGGAAAGATCGAATTTGAGATTTGTGTTGATTTCGTTTATCTTTTAATGGTTCAAATTTTATTTTATTGTTTATTTAATGTTCATGTGAACTCGGTGTTTGTCATTTTTCGATTTTTTTTTTTTTTTTTTAGAAAGCTTTCTTTTATTCTCTTTTTTTTTTTTTTTTTTTTTTTTCGTTCTTTGTTAGAATTTCATTTAAATTTAATGGCGTTTCCTAATAAATTTTCACAAAATAGGTGAAGGCCAAAAACGCTGACATGGTCACTTTCATTCCAATCATGTTGAAAATACGTCGTACAACTCGATCTGGAATATATTTCATACAATCCATGTAGACTCAAAACGGACTGTGTATGATCTTTGTTGATCCATCAAAAGAGTCAAAAAATCCATGTCTGAATAGCGAGGTACATGGTCAATAACATCACCTTCCAAGCCATCCTTGGCAAGGATGCCGGCTGGATGTACGTCGGAGGTGTGATATTTCCCATGTAACTCACGGCTCGTAAGGCCGGAGGTTCTCTAGCCTCGGATCCGGTCGGAAATGGTAAGGTATTTTGTCGTCGTCCATCCTCCCGAAAGTAACTCGAGATTCGCTCCACCGGCACTCCCGGTATGCAATGCTTTGCGATATCCGCTCCGTTACCTCGCAGCATCATGACGGAACCCACCGGCAAAGGTATCTTTATCGGCCCTCGAACTCACCCGGCCTCGTTATCCGGAGGTCGCATCCGAACATGATGTTGCACTCATTCAAGAAAGAGACCGTGCGAAGTTGTCCGACGAAGTCGTGGTGATCAATATGTGGGGGTATGCGATCACCCCGTTTGTAGATGTTGATAATGCAGCTATCGGGTATGCAATCGCGTGGCAGCACTCTCCATGTTATCAATCTTTTCACCATTCTCTCGATAACTAATGGCATCGGATCTACTCGCCCATGACGAAGTATCCCCGGTGGGTTTCCTTCCCGTCTTCAACGAAAGTCAGTAGCAAGATCCGCATCGTATCGTGATTCTTCCTTTCCCCGGCATCCATCTCCGGGTTCCGAGTATGTATTTTCCCTCAGTGCGCTCGCTCGGCCCATTCTTTTCGCATCCCGGATACGATCCACGATTTGCCGTTGTTCATACTCCGAGAATACGCTCTGTGTGTAGCTCGAGGCCTTCTAAGTATGTTGATTCTTCTTCCTTTAATTCTCTCGAAGTATTCGAAAGTTTTCTTTTCAACATTCCGCATCCTCTCCAGCTCGTATTCCGAATGATCCGCGATGGCGAGGCCTCGTGACATATTGTGGGATATATGGTTCAATCCCTTCACGTTCCCCCGCATACCTCGGCTCCTCGTGGATGATGCCCGTCGGGACATCCCCCGGGTTGCTTCGCAACAAGGTCATGCACCGCCTGGTGGTTCTATCCGATGGCGTGGTAGCCTTCTTTCTTCCGATCTTCCGGAGATTTCCCCGGTTCTTTCGTTATTCTAGGAGCCGGCCTCCTTTTTCGTGTTCCCGGTGAACCGGTGTCCTCGAAATGTGAGTGCCGGCATTAGCAATATGTCTCGTCGCACTGGTCCGCAGCTAGTTTTGTTAACATTTTACGGATGCGGCGATTCTTATTTCTTCGTTGCGTGGCCGTCGAGAGTAGCCCTCCGAACTTCGACCTCTGCGGGCGCGGCGCCGACAAGCCTCGCCCTCCGCCGTAGTGACTACGGACTTCATTTTCTTGTCTTCTTCGGTGTTTGCTTTTCTTTTCTCGTTGTTGGATCGGTGGCTTGGGCCACCCACTTTCATCACTCGTCCGCCCGGTAGTTCTTCTCGGCTAATCGGGACCCAGCCACTTTCCTCGTACCGTAGGCTCGCCGGTGCGAAATCCGAGTCAATCTCGATTATCGCTCCATCTTTCACCCTCTTTTCATCGAGTGCAAGGCTTACGCCATTCTTAAAGTTCAAGACCAACCGCCCGTTCGACATTTCCCCGCGAAAAGACAAGGAAAAGGATCGTGGGTTGTACTAAGAACAAGAACATTAAGAAAATGTTTATTAAAGATACATTTTTTATTATTCTTATATTTTGAAATTTAACAGGAATGAAGTAGGATAAGATGAGGGAAGAGATTTTGATTTGAAAAAGGAAACAAGGAAAACTTAATTATCATGATTTTATTTATCTTAGCACATTTTATTATTTTTGGGTTCGGACTCAATCACAAGTAATTACTTTCACCCGTGTTTCTTAGGGATGAAGAATTCATTCCTTCGAAACATCAGTAGCGTAATACTTTTTCAAGTATCGTCCGTCGATCGGAAGCATATGTCGTTCTCCCCGGCAATTCACTAGCCGGTAGAACCTCCCGAGTATATCGCTTCAACCACAAACGGTCCTTCCCAAGTGGGTTCAAATTTTCCTCCTATCTTGCGGTGTGCAAGAATAGGTCTCGAGAACGAGAACTAAATCACCAACTTTCAAGGTTCTCGGGCTGACCAGCTTGTCATGGGCTCGAACCATCTTAGCTCGGTATAGTTCTAAATTCGTTGCGCCGCAAGTCTTTTCCCTTCCAAGCTTTCTAATTCTTCGAGTCGTAGTCCGGCGTTTTCTTCGTCGTGATCTTGTTTGCAACTCGCAATTCCGAGTGAAGGAAGCCGAACCTCTAAAGGTAACACTCGCCTCGGACCCATACACCGAGCGTAAGGTGTAGCTTCGAGTAGGAGTTCGAAGGTTGTCCGGTAGGCCCATAAGGCTTCTAACAATTTCTCGTGCCAATTTCTCTTATTATCGTCCGTGGTTTTCTTTAAGATTTGAACGAGAGTTTTATTAAAAGCCTCGCCGAGGCCGTTTGCTCTCGGGTAGTAAATCGTCGAGTATCGCCAGCCGATTCCGTGTCTCCCGACAAAATTGTTGATTTGTGTGCTTCGAATGCCGACCCATTATCCGAGATGATCCCGCGCGGCACTCCGAAACGGTAGACAACTTGGTTCTCGAAAACCAGTAGCACGTGGTGTGCTTTCACTTCTCTAAGTGGAACCGCTTTCGCCCACTCGGAAAAGTAATCCGTAGCCGCAAGAATGAAACGATGTCCTTTCGAAGATGGTGGTTCTATCTGACCCACTATATCCGTGCCCCAACATTCAAACGGCCACGACGCAATTGTCGGTGTAGCACATTCGGAGGTCGGTGTAGAACCACCCGCGCACTCGCATTGGTGACGCTCTCTGCGATTTTCATGCGATCGGTCATCATCGAGGGCCGTAGTACCCTAGTCTTTTAATTTTCATCTTCATCTTTGACCCGACCGGTGAGCGCCACGCAGTCCCGAATGCACCTCTTTAACAATTTCACGGGCCTCGTACCCGCTTAGGCACCTTAGCCACATTCGATCAAAAGACCTTCCGTATAATGTGTTGTTTATTAATGCGTAAGACGGAGTTCTTTTCGATCCGATGGGCCAGCGACCTATCGTCCGGTAGCTTTCCCGTTTGCGGTAGTTCATCAATGGCCGTCGCCAATCTTCCGTGTTTTCCGTCACCACCGCAACCGATTCTTTTTCTTTTGCCGATTCGTGTATTGTGTCTATGTCAAGCCGCGATAGGACCCGACGTCCGTGAACCGACACTTCCACCGATTCATCTTGCAAACGAGCAAATTCTTTTGCGAGATCGGGCTAAAGCATCCGCTAAAGCATTCTCTTTTCTAGGAATCTTGTAGATCGTCACATTTGGAATCTGTTCCAACAACTGTACGGCATACCTGAAGTACTGTTCGAGTCTTGGTTTAAAAACTCGTATTGTCCGACGATCCGTTGAATGATTAACCGTGAATCCCCGTAGATGTTGATGTCCGTTATCCCCATTCGAATGGTTAATTCCAATCCCGTTGATGAGGGCTTCGTATTCCGCTTCGTTGTTCGTACACCGGTTCCGTCAAGTGGTAGGAGTATCTTAACATCCCCCGCTCCGTGTTATAAAGATTAGCCCGATTCCCGCCTTACCGGCACTATCACTCGCGATTCTTCGTCTTTGTGTGCCGAAGATGCTCCGTCGAAATACAATTCCCAACGTCGATCATCGTGGTCTTCTAGGTTCATTATTTGTTCATCCGGCGATCGTCATCGAGAGGAGATTCGGCCGGCAAAGGGTGTGCTCGCGAGGAAGTCCGCTAAGACTTGTCCTTTTACGGCACGCGGAGGCACGAAAGTTATATCGAATTGCAATAATATCATCGACCATCCGGCAAGTCCGCCGGAAAGTGTTGGACGAGTCATCAAGTATCAGCAATGGATTAAACTTCGAAATCAAGTCGACCTTATGAGAAAGCATGTAGTGCTCGAGCTTTCGAGCGGCGAAGATCGTGGCCAAACAATGCTTTTCAATTGCGGGATACCTTACTTCCGTCGGAAGTAAACGACGGCTTAAGTAGTAAAGAGCATTTTCTTTACCCTCATCATCGACCCTGGCCAACAGTGGCTCCGAGGAGTCGTCTAGAGCCGCGGTGTAAAGTATCGCTGGTCTACTCCGAGACCGGGGTCGCTAAGACGAGAGGTGTCATTAAATATTGTTTAATGTCTTCGAAGGCCTTCGGCATTTCTCTTCCCAAATAAATTTGGCGTCCTTTTTAACTAGTGCCGAGAAAGGCCGACACCTACCCGACTGTGTTCGAGATAAAGCGTCGAAGATATGCCGCCTTCCTCGAAAAGATCGTAGTTGTTTTAAGGTTTCGGAGGCGGCATTTCTAAGATGGCTTTAATCTTCTCCGGGTCGATTTCAATTCCACGATGTCGGACAACGAATCCTAAGAATTTCCCGGAGGTGACGCCGAAGGCGCATTTTAAGGGATTCATCTTAAGGTTAAATTGTCTTAATCGTTCGAAAACAATTCTCAAATCATACGTGTGGTTTTCCTTTACTTTGCTTTCGATGACGACATCGTCCACGTAGCACTCGACTTGATTGTGGATGAGATCATCAAAAATTCTTGTCATTGCTCTTTGGTAGGTTGCTCCGCGTTCTTCAGATCCGAATGGCATCACCGTGTAGCAAAATACTCCGATCGGCGTTCCGAATGCCGTAAGCTTTTCATCTTCCGGAGCCATTTTTATCCGGTTGTATCCTCGAAGATCCATCCATGAATGAGAATATTTCATGTGTCGAAGCAATATCGATCATCGGTTCTGGAATTGGTAGAGGGAATTCATCTTTTGGACATGCCTCGTTTAAATCTCTCGAAGTCCACACAAATTCCGATCCGACCATTCTTCTTCTCGACCGGCACCACATTGGCTAACCGTGTCGGGTATTGTTCTTCACGGACAAATTTAGCGTCTATTAGCTTTTTAACTTCAGCTATTACTTGTTGTTCGATTTCTAGACGCATTCTTCCGGGACCTTGTCCGACCGGAACGTAGTAGGATCCACTCCTAACTTATGGACCGCAACCTCTCGGAGCCAATCCCGGCATTTCATCGTAGTTCCAAGCAAAACAGTCCTTAAATTCCATTAATAATTTGATTATTTCTTCGGAGTCTTCTTTATCGAGTAAGGAGCTAACAAAGGTAGGTCTAGGCTCTTCGCTAGTACCTAAGTTAACTTCCGTTAACTCATCTATCAGAGATTTGATTTCTTCTTCGAATTCGGTGGAGCGTCTCCAATTTGTAAATCTTCGAGTTCGTCCGTAGTTTCCATGCAGCTTTCATTGGACTTGCAAGTGACAACCAAACGTAATTCGCATCGTCAACCGACCCTATCGTGCCGAATCCGAGTCCATACTTTGAATCGGGTGACGACCGGAGTTATTCCATAACTTTTCAAAATGTTGTGATCGGCCTCTTGTCCATTGTCGAGGTAAGAAACCACGTTGAATTAAATTTTCGAACACAGGGAGAGTACCATTCAAAAGGTAATTCCATTAATTCCGATGAAGTGACATCTTCGAATTGTACATTATTTTCGGCTTTGGAGGAAGAAGCACCACGGTAGAATTCTGATCGGCTTCGCACCGTCACTACGTACCTCTTCGACCTCCATACCCTCGATCTTATTGAATGGATCGGAGTTAGTGGTCATAGTATGTACGTAGTGGTTAATCTTCTCGTACATCGATTTGTATTCTTCATTCTTTTCATCTTCGAGGGAGATCTTGTATTGCGGCTTCTTTCGACTTATTGTTGCTCGCTTCTTGCTCGATTTCTTTTTCTTCTTCGTAACTATCATCCCAATCAACATTGATGGTTGGTTTCTTCCGTCCAATCGTCCTAGTGTCTCTACCACGGCCTCGTCCCCGGCCTCGACCTCGGATGCGAGTTGTGGAGAAACCTTCACCATCTCTCCGGAAGGGAGTGGTGAGTGATCGGCTGGACTAGAACTTCGTGTTCTTCGTTGTCCCGAACTTTCTTGCTTTATTTGTTACGGTATCTCCGGAGAAGATTGTTTTCTTTGGCGGTGCATAATAAGCCGCATCTTCATGGATTCCAATTTCATGTACGGAGAATGGTCGTAAGTCTCCTTCGATGCATCGTTCCCCTCCATCGTAGTACTTCGATGCACTCGGTGTAGAGATGATGGTACCATCCTCGTTTTCATGTATCCATGGTCGGCCCAAGAGAGCGTTGAACGATGTTTCGAATCGATTATATGAAATTCTGCGGTTGTCTTTGCTAAATCACCGGTCTTCATCGCAGCGTTATCGACCCGAGGGCTCTTTCTCCTTTCCGGTCGAATCCTCTTAATAACATTTTGTCGGCCTCAAGCTCACGAGCATCAATTTCTAAGTATGCTAGTTGTTCGAAGACTCATTATATCGATCGATGCTCCCGGATCCACCAATACTCGGAGAGCGTAAACTTCCCAATTGTAATCGAAATGTACAACGGTCGGTTGTGATCCGCCGTCCTAGCAGTAGGTCATCTGTCCGTGAAGGTGACACCTCGCTGTTCCTTTAACGAGCAAACCTCATCTAAGGAATCTTCGGCCATTTGAGCTAAGCAAATTTCCGGATCAAGTAAGGCCTCGATCGGAGCTTCTCTCATCTCCTTTCGATAAGATGAGAGCATCGTAGATGCTCGGCTCGGCTCGTAGTTTCCTAAGATGGGTTAGCACGTCGTAGTCCACTTTGTTTCCATGCGTCTCGGCTTCTTCTCGAATGGGTATGTTTTCTCGTGGGTTGGTTCTTCGAACAACCACCGCTTTCCTTCGTCTTTCGGACCCATTCTTGGAGGTAGAACTTTTCCACTTCTTAGGTCGACTTCGTAATTTCTTCCGAATCTAGTGTCGAGTTTGCTCGGTGTTTCCTCCCGAATCGGAATGACCGGCTCTTCCGGATTATCTTCAAAATCCGAAGGCTCTAACTCTATCGTAACCGGAGCTCCTCGAAACTCGCGCATAGAGCCGTTGCTCGTCGAGCCTCGTAGTCTCCTCGATGGATGCCTTCTTCGTCATCGTGATCGTCGAGATCATGCATGATTCGAGAATTGTTGTTGGTATCGAAATCGACGCCCGGATTGTCGCTAGTTACGTAATCGTTAGAAACGAGTCAAAACGTAGCCAACGCCATCACCCTTATCATTATATGATCCCACCGAAGTGAGCGAGATAATCATACAAAATCGAGGTTCGAGGGATTTCTCCCCCGAATCGAAACAACTATCCTAGGATAAGCGTACCCCTAGCCTACGCCTTAGGAATCTCGGTCCCCTCTTCTTCGTCAATTTTCTTCTTCTCTTCGATTGTCTCCGTCGAGGTGGTTCTTCTATCGCAAGTGATAAGTACCGGCTAACTGTGTCTCGAACTCGAATCGAAGCTCGTACCGAAGCGGTTCGGATGTTGTCTAAAATCTTCTTCGAAGATCTCGTCCGAGCGGTAGTCCATCCATCGTCGACTGCATAGGGATCTATCGAATGACGGGATCGGTTGAGATAACATCGACGGAACCTCCTTTCCGGGGTTCCTTCATGTACTCCTTCTGGATTGTTATATTTCCTTTCCGAAGGTTGTCGCTGAGCCAACTTTTGAAGGTAATGCAGCTCTTCTATCTTGTGCCCAAGCATTCGATGGTAGGGGCAAAAGTCGGGATCACCTTTCTTGTTGACTTCTCCTGGTCTTTCGGGCTCGGCAACTGGAAATCCGGAGTTTTCATTAAGCTTACTGAACATCTTTGCAATCGCTTCATTTTTGAACGGATATTCCCTCGCTTAGAAGCTCCTCAATGTACGTTGCGGACGAGACGGTTGTTCATACTCGCGGAGACGACCGATAGCCGGACCGGGGTTGCCGGTAATTTTGTTGTGGTTGCCGCGCCGTTCGGTGGTATTTCGGATCGGCTGTTCGCCTCGTCAACCGCCGCAACGACCCCGCATTTCTTTCGAAAGTCTTCACCGCTTCTCGCTTGTCCGTCTTGTCGCAAAACTTAATTGCTTCGCCTCTTCTTGCAAGCTTCCGCCTGCTTAACAACTTCTCAAAAGTCTTAATAGTGAATCCCTCGAGGAGAAGTGCTATCGGCCGTGAATGCTTTTAAGCAAGATGCCGACCGCATGTTGTTCTTGCATTGTGGTTCACACTTCATACTTAAATTTCTCCATCGAAGTATGTAATCCACTAGAGTTTCATTCGGCCTTTGTTTCTCCACCACTAAATCACCTATAGTGATGTGGTGCCGAGCTCCGCAAATCGCTTAATGAAGAGGCTCTCTAGCTCCGAGAATGTCTTCGCGTAACCGTTGGGCACTCCGCATACCGCCGAAGGCGATTCTCGACGATCGCTAACGAACCGTCGGAAGAGTAGCGCATCGCTCCCGCCGCATTGCAACAACCGGCACGAAAGTGTGCAACATGCCGTCGGGGTTCCTGGCCCGTCGAAGGTCTTAAACAGAGGTGGTACGAAGCCCTTTCGGGTATCGGACAGCGTCGAACTCTTCCGGTAAGGTCTACCCGTCCGACAGATGTCCCGTTCTTCGATTGTGCTAGTGGCTTCTCGCACTCCGCCGTTCTACCAAGTTCTTGATATCCTTTCGTGGATCATACTTTGTGTTGCATCCTTTTCACTGGTCATCCCCATCGACGGATGTAATCTCCTTCCCTCCGTCTACGATGTGAATGACTTCGGGGGTGTCTCTCTATGTGGTCGTACTCGACTTTGGAGAGCGGCTAGAGCTACAGCCATCTCTTCCATCCTCTTCGCCATTCGAGCGATCGTGTCGTCCTTTTCCCGAAGCCGTCTCTTCATCGGCTCCGGCTCCTCTCTTCCGCGGCCGCAGGAGCACCTCGAGAAGATGATGAAGCTCGTGTCTCAACCATGTTGATTTCTGCATATTCGTTGTCCATGAATTCCGATGAGTCGATCTCATCTCCGAACTTTTCTTCTCTTTCTTTCGCCAACCGTCGGATGTCGGTTCTCAACTTTTCCATGGCATCTTCTAGCGGAGCTTTCGTGTATCTTCGTGGTTGTCATGCGATGGTTGCCGGGTCCTTTTTTCACGAGTCCCCTTCATCGCAAGAAGCACTTTCTTCGCATTCCAGCCTCCCGGCGAGACTTTCTTTCTCGGGCCGTCGTTTCGGCCTCAATCGCCCCGTAGTGGGACGCCACACCATCCTTCTAGCAACAGGCAGGTCTATGACCGGATGGTCTATCTCGCCAAATGCCGGAAGGTGGTATCCTCCCTAATCCGTAACCCCGATACTACGACAGAGCGGGCTAGCCTTCATTCTCTTGCTTGGCTTTTCTATCATGACGGCGGGTTCTACTCTGGGCCCAAGACGGGATTCGACTCGGCACCCGCCCTATCCTTCGTAGAATTTCCGACACGGGCAATTTTCCTTCTTCGCTAGCTTTTCTACCAAAGTTCGGTAACGAGCAAACGGCGTAGTTCGATTCTTTTCTTGCGGCTATCGTCGTAGTATGCGGGCCGTGGTAATGTGGCAAGAATCTTTCGAACATTCTCTTCATCCTCTCGCGGCGGAGAGGGGATGGAACCTCGCTTCCTCCCAAAAGTGGTATGTAGTCGCGCGGTGGTGTATATTCCGTAATCGGTGTATATTCCGGCAACTCGGAATTTCCTCCAGAAGGCAACCTCGGCAGCTTCCGGCTTCCCCGGCGATCCTTCTATTTCTATTTCTTCTTCGGGTCTTGTCGCCGAAGGAATCTTCGAACCGGACCCGATTTCGAAGACGTAGGTCTTACAGAAGATCCGTACCCTCCACGCGTAATGTGTTTATCATAGTTCCGGATTCCTTTCCCCTTTGATTTGGCGAGCTCGGGGTAGGTGCAGAAACAACTAGACCGAATGGGGTAGTGAGAACGAGTCCTCCGCTGGACAAGAAGATTCTCCTAGTCCGGACCCTTCGCAGGAGGAAACTCTCGGGTCGACCTAAGGTCGAACTCGCGCGGGTTCCTCGCCTCGGATACCTTGTTCGTCGGCTGCAAAGAGGGAGACGTCGGTGACCTCGACGTTCGTGAGCCAAATCCTCGTCCAAATCGGATGACCCCATTGTCGGCAAATCTCATCCTTATAGCACAGCGAAGTCCAAATCCGTTGGTGAAGGAGAAAATCGGCCTGGGCTTCCATTTCGCAAGGTAGATTCTCGGTTGTCGGTCCCAAGTTATGCTTCTTTTCTTCAGACGAAAAGAAAGGAATCGAAAAGAGTCCGAACTCATTCTTTGTTCATGTATTTATCATTCGTTAAAAGAATCACTTATTAGTAGGGTTTGTTTATTTAGAACGGAATGTTCAAAGGTGTAGAGAAGGTAAGGAATCCGATTCGTAGTTGGAAAGGGAAAGAAAATCTTAAGCAAGACTTCGACTCGAAGGATCATTCCTAAACTAACACCTATCGGGGTCCACCCCACCTCAAAAATGAGGTAAAGGATCTCGAACCTCTCTCGTTTGGGGTGTCTAAACAAATGGCTCCTAAATCCAAGAGAATGTCAGGCTATACTTGTTCAAGGTAGAAATGAACATAGTATTCCAACGGAAAGAAGGGTAGTTTGATCCATTAGGGACATGGATACACTACCGATTTTTGAAAGCGAACTATTCGATTATAATGGAGAGAGGAACTAGTCCTCACGTGAGTCGCCGTAAATCCCGTCGCATTATTATTTTTTTTTTGGGTCGTGTGTTTTATTTTGAAAAGTGGTCGCCTAACGTAAGTTGTGCGGCGAATTTTTATTTTAAATTTAATTTAAATATATATAATTTAGAAAGTAGTATTTGATTTTTGAAAATAATTTTTAAATTTGAAAGTTTTAAGATATGAGATTAAACCGATCTCACATCCCCAAATAGTTTATATAAACGAGCACCGCACCACAAACCGTATATCTATCCCTAAGGATAGACACACTGCTTGATGGTGGGGCTCGATCAAATAAACTAGAAGTTTTGTGACATCCGTTTGGTTCGCGAACCAATTTTATAAGCCGACAAGTTTCCTCGCTTAATATGAAAACATTAAACAGGGTTTATATTACTCGGGTTCTTTAAAATTCCCTATAAGGGCAAGCCCCTATAGTTAATTACATCTTAAGTGACGGGAATCACCTAAGAAAACTCTCGATAATAACCAATAATCTCGCTTTCAAGAATTTCAAAGTTTAAGGTTTTCAAAGATCGAATTTTGGAATTTCAATAGTGGAATGGATCAAATTTTGGAACATTTTGTTTTGTGAATCCAAAGGAAGAGAGGTAGGAGAAATCACCGATTCGAAATGAACTTCGATAATTTCCCGACTATCCTATTGTTTGTCTTGAATTTAGGAAAGTCCTAATGTTTATTTGATATTTCAATCTCGCCAATTTCAATTAATTAGGGCTTATATTTGTATGATAAAATCAAACAAATAAATTTTAGAAGATGCGAGGGTTTATTGTCGTATCGGACGACTACCTCTGAATCCTAAGACCTAGTTAGGGCTTAATTTGCAATGCAAATGCCTAACGAAGAGTCGAGGATTCATGTCGCACTAGTGCAAGCTACCTCGAAGTCCTATGGCTCGGTTGTTTTAATTCTAGGAAAGTTTTGCTGAAGTAGACTCAGTGTTTCGCCGATGACGATGGTCGTGCCGCCCACCATGCTCCGAGCTCCTTGTTGTCGCAGAGGTTTAGTTTTAGAAATCATAAATCGAGAGTCGAGAAAAGTGTTTTGGTTTAGAGAAAATCTTAATTTCCAGGTGTTTTTTATGTTTTATTTAAAACAAATCTTAAAGTTGATTATAACGACACCTGCTAAGATCCCACTGCTCCATCCTTCCGCATCATTATTTTTATCTGGATTCACTTAGTCCCGTATGAATTTGCTAAACTCAACCGAATGAGTTCCACACTTTCATTTAGACCGTGGGAAATCCCGTTAGCAACACGTAGGTTACATCATCCGAGGTATTCCCGATCATCCAACAGGACGTTTTAATTTAGTTGTAATCGTAGTTTTGTGTTCCGTTTCGTGATTAAATTTTCGAGTTGTTTTATATTTTGAAATGTTGTGGCGTGAATTTTATCTTCGCAATGACTTTTAACTTAATTTTGGTTTCAGCTTTAGGGGCTATCCTAAAGGTGCGGGTTTTCATGCAACTCGTTGTTTTATCATGCAAGAAAAGTAAAATGCATTTCGTAATAAAGTAAATCGCAAGAAAGTAAATCGCAAGAAAGTAAATCGCAAGAAAGTAAATCGCAATAAAATAAAAGCGTACTCCGGAGGGTCTTCCCGTCATCCCAAGCCGCACTTAAAACACAATTAGAATATTTAAACAAGTTCCTAGTGTAAAGCTAAGGGAAAGGTTATGGTTTTCTACCAAATTCCTAATCCTATACCTAGTCATCTCCTATGACGTCTAGGTTCTTCGGGTTTTGTTTAAGGACGATTTTCTTCATCAAAGAATAATCAAATTCAATTGTTCTTATAAATATCCTATCATATCGAGGAAGTGCTTAAGAAGGATCTTAAACATCTTTTCAATATTTCTAGTGATCGTTTTAAGTCCAAATGAATTTAATTATATAAATGAATCGATCGTCCGAGGTTTTCAAGTCTTGTTAACTCGCTCTGATGAACTAGTGACATTTCGAATATCCTATGAGCGAGATAACATTTCACTTGATGTTCTATTTAGGAGTTATAATAATCAAAGCTTTCAAGGGTAAATTAGTATTCAAGTGATTTGATTTAATTTAAAGGGTTTAAATTTGGAATAATGTTCAAGTTGTTTTATATTTAGTTTAATTTAATTTAATTTGATTTGATGTTTAATTAATTTGATTTAATTTAATTTAATTTAATTATTTAATTTAATTTAATTATTTAATTTAATTTAATTATTTAATTTAATTTAATTTAATTGTTTAATTTAATTTAATTTAATTATTTAATTTAATTTAATTTAATTATTTAATTTAATTTAATTTAATTAGTTTAATTTAATTTAATTTAATTTTAATTAATTTAATTTAATTGTTTAATTTAATTTAATTTAATTATTAAATTTAATTTAATCTTAATTTAACTTTATCTTTAATTTACTTTATTTTTAATTTTAATTGAAATTTCAAAAGATTTTAATGATTTAATTAAGTCTTTAAATATTTTAAATTTGAGTTATCATTTTAATTAAAAATCGAGTATTAGTTGATATAATTAATTTAGGGATTTTTAAATTAAAGAATAAATCTCTTCCTAATAAAGATCCCTTATTTTAATAATTCCAATTCATTATTCCTCCAAATTTAATCTATTATTTAATTAAAGTTTAATCATTTTAAAATTATTTAATGGGTTGCTACCCTTTAATTATTTAAATTTCAATCATCCAAATCAGATTAGGATCAAATATTTTACTTGTTGACTTTTTATTAAACCTAAAGTTTTAATTAAGGATTAAAGATTTTAATTACCATTTTACCCTTTAAGCTTAATAATTTCATAACTCACTAAATTGAACTCAAATGAACTTGAAATTTTTATGTGACTTCACTCATATGTCAATAAAGACATGAGAGGAGAAAATGTGATTTTTCTATATTTAATTTATTTATATAATTATTTTTGGTGGAAAATAGAGATTTTTAAGGAAAATTTGATAACATGACCAAGGGAAAGTTTCTGTCCTTAAGAAAATTAGGGGACATTCCTAATGACCAGAGAAGCACTTGGACCAATTTTGGTGATTTTTTGAATTATATTATTTTTATTATAATTATTTTGAGTTTTGGAGTGTTAATTAATTTAAAAATAAGATAAATGTTGAAAAATGGATTTTATATTTTTCAAAAATCTCTCTGATATCAAGGAAACCAGAGAATCAAATTTTGCAATTTTCTGATTTTTCTATGATTTATAATAATTATTTTAGTGAAAATGCTAGAAAATGCATTTTTTTAATTTTAAAATTACCCTAGGGCTTTAAAATTTAATATCTCACTAAATAGACTTAGGAAAAATGTGGGATTTGTTCCTAAGTGATTAAAATTCAAAATCTGACATTTTGGTGAATTTTATTATTTTTGTGATTTTTATTATTTTTTAATTATTAAAAATATTAAAATATTATTAAAAATCAACTTTTTCGAAAATTGAAATTTTAATTTTCTTAGATTCCCCTGATATCAGAGAGGCTCCAAAACCAATTTGGTGAATTTTTAAAAAGTATTTTAAAAGTTATGAATTTTTAAAGTTTAAAATGGCTAAGCGACTTAATCAACCCAATTAGTGGGGCTAACCAAGTCCAATCGACTTCAAATTTTTATGGTGGATTCCTCTGATCCTAAAGGTCAGTGGAGAATTGATTTCAAGTCAATTTGATGCCTGGTTAACTCTAATTAATTAAAGACCTATTTTAGGTGTTTAAGCCAATTAAGGTTAATCCGAGTGAATTAACTCAAGTCCTATTTTTCCTAGAGTTCTCTGGTCATAAGGAACATCACCAAATATTTCTAGAATTTATTTCACAACATGCTAATTTTTGGAATTAAAATACTCAAAACAGCAACATGCATTTGAAAAATAAATAACTTTTCACAGAGATGGCTCTCCGACCTCGGAAAATTCAGGGAATGTTCCCAAGTTCGAGGCTTCAAAAGCCCTATGGTCTCATGCCATGGTGAATTGTATACATGCATGGAGAATTAAATGTATGCAGAGAGTAAATAAATCATAAAAAATAAAATACTTAATGAAATCGAATGATTTCTTTTCCACATTATTCTCCTCTCGTTCACCGAGCAAGAGGGTATTTTTATTTTATTTTTGTGATTTTTCTACACGTAGATATGAATTTTTGAAGTTTAGGGAATTAAATAAATAGAAAAATACCCTAATTTTCTATTTATCCACGCGGCGCCGCGTCAACCCTCGGCAGCCTCCGAACGCACACGCGTCGCGCTCCCATTCGACGCCGCCACCCGAGTCGCAGCCCGGCCCCGCGGTTCTCGTACCGTCTCCCGGTCCGACGCAACCCCGCCGTCCGTGCGCGCGTGTATCGAATGGACGCGCATCCGTTCATCGTCCCCAAGTGTTCTCACCCGAGAGCCGTCCACACTAAATCCCTAAGATCTCACTCGATTCTCAATGGATTTTCATGTTCTTATGCTCTACGGATTCGTCTCAAGAGACGAACACATCTATACGGCTAACATGCATCGAAACTAAGGCATTCGAAATGGAGAATCTCCGTAGCTCTGGATGGATAGTTAACTCATACCTTAGCTCGCAGAAGTGTGGCTTCAATCCGAGAGTTGTCGCACCTTCGATCGGGTCCCGCAAGCTCCGCATGAAGTCTCCCGGTCCGGTGAATCGCCTAGCTATGAAAGTGACCACACCTCGATCACAAAGCTTCGGAGGCCGGAGCAACCGGGTGGCCTCGGAGATGGGGCTTTCAGCGGAAACTTCTCCTCTCGGTCCAGCTGAAGGTGTAGGACCACCAATTCGAGGATCGGCTCACCGCGGCAAAGTGTCCCGGTTTCGGGTGGAATTTCGCCGAGAAATCGTGCTCGTTGGTGGGATTAGGGCAAATCGACACCTGGGATCAACCGCTCTAAGGATGGTGAAGGGTTTGGAACAATTTTGCGGTAGTTTCGGCAAGGTTTGTGCTTGGCTCCCTTCATGGCCGAGAGGGGCGGAGTTTAACAGAGCTCGGCCGGGGCCTCCTGCAGAGAGTTAGGGCTCGGGATCAGCCAGCTCTCGCGAGGAGAAGATCAGCCCATGGTGACCACTGTGGACTGGGGCGGCCTCAGCGAAGTGAGAATTTCAATGTCGGCTCACATGCGAGCTCTCGCCATGGTGTTTTCCGATGGCCTCGGTGGCCGGCCGGCCAGCATGGGTCACCCTCAAGGTCAGGTGGGTCGTGGCCTGAGGTTTGTGCAATCAATCGGCCATGGACATGTGTAAAGGCTTCGATCCAAAGTGGAATGAGGCATGGCTAGATTTGGACCTAAATGGGTCAACCCACCCATTCGGGCTAGGTGCACCACCCAAGGCCCGGTTTAGGCCGAGGAGAAAGTGATTTGGATCACCTTGATTAGTGGGGTCAAGTCACAATCCAAGTACAATTGAAGCTTAAGCATGGTTTAGCGGAATCATGTAAGTGGTTAACCACCTTTAGGAGTTAAGGAAAGAGCCTCCTCCTTTTGCCCAAAATGGCATGGTGACATGTAAAGAGGCTCTCATGGCTTGCATATGGCTTATGCATGGCTCCATGGCTCCATTCGTTCTGGGAAAAGTAAAGTCAATTTCATGGAAATGGATTTAAGGAAAATTTTGTATTTAGGGTGATTTGGCATGAGGCTTGATTTGGAATTATTTGATGATGAATTTAGGACTTAGGATGATTTTAATTGAAAGTATGATGAGGGGAAATGTCATATGGGCTCTTGAAGAATTTTGGGCTTTTTTAAAGGGTTTTAGATCGGCTTTTAAGATGGATTAGGAAAGTGGGCTCTCGAATTTTAAAATGGATTTTGGGATGAAATTTTGTAAAGAGGTTGGGCCAAATAATTATTGGGTTTAGCTCATGGATGTGTCATGAGTGACTTGAAGCAAATTTGGGGTAGTTTGGACTTGAATCGGGTCGGATTCAATTTTTTGTGAATGGGCCAATGTAGGTCAAATTGGGCTAACTTGGGCCAATGTTGGGCTAGGGTTGAAATTGATGTAAAATAAATATTAAGAAATGTTTATGGGAGTGTTTCAAAGAGGTTTTGGCTTTGGTTGGGTTTTGATTTTGAGGTTTGGGCCTATTTGGGTTAGATTTCGGGTTTAGGTCAAAATCGGGCTTTTTGATTTCGGGTTGAATTTGAGTGGGGTTTGGGTCAAAATCTTGGGCAAATCATGTTAGTGTTTTGTTTATGAGGATGTTAAGGAAGGTTTAGAAAAGATTTGGGGTTAATTGGAGTTGAATTGGGTGAGTTTGGGTTAAGTTTGGGTCATGGGTCCAAATTTGGGCTTTAAGGCCCAAAGTGAAATTGATCCAAATGTCAATCAAATTGGACTTGGATTTGGTCTAAATTGGTATTGGGAATGTTGAATTGAAGTTTAGAATTGAATTGGACCAAAATTGGGGTCAATTGGGTATGTTTGGTTTGACATCGGGTCCACTTTGGGTTAAAATGGGTCAATTTGGGGGTTTTGACAAAAGTAGGGTAAATTGACAAAATTGGCCCATGGTGTAGTTGGACAAAATGAAATTGGGAATATTTGGGATTTTCTGGAATTTTCTGGGAATTTTCTGAATTTTTGGATTTTTAGGCCAAGAAGGGTATTTTGGGTATTTGGAGGGTATTGGGGGTATTTTTGGAATTTTTGGTATTTTTGGGTATGGATGATCAATTTGAGTGATGTGGAGGTGTTTGGGATTGATTTTGGAAAATTTTAGGTAATTTGGAGATTTTGCAAAAATTCGGTAATTCACAGTGTTTGTAGAGGCTAAGAGGTGTAGGGTCCCGGGTCAAAAATCGAAAATTTGGGAAATTGAAGATTGGGTGAATTTGGGTGGAAAGAAATCATTTTGGTTGAGCCATGAAGCCATTTCAAGCCCATATGAGCCATGAAAGGACTCATTCGAGGCATTCACTATGTTGTTCCTAACCCTCTCACCAAGGGCTTAGTGGTTAAGGACCATCCATGTGAATCACCTACATGAGTCGGAGGTCAAGTTGGGTATGGGTGTGGTTTTAGGAAGTGTGTGGAAATGTAGTGTGTAGGTGTAGTGTATGTCAGCCCCTTCATCGACTGAAGCCACCCAGTAAGGGCCCTAAGGCCAAAGAGTCCCATATGAACTCATCCTTTAAACTTCCATATTCGATTTCAACCCTCTAGGTGATTAGGGGTCTATAGTCAAGTTTGTGGAGTTTGCAGGGAGTTTAGAAGTGGTTTGAATTTCTAAAA
>JAKZJZ010001331.1:0-28857 GCA_022702705.1 Papilionanthe hookeriana x Papilionanthe teres
CAAATTACCTAAAATTTTCCAAAATCAATCCCAAACACCTCCACATCACTCAAATTGATCATCCATACCCAAAAATACCAAAAATTCCAAAAATACCCCCCAATACCCTCCAAATACCCAAAATACCCTTCTTGGCCTAAAAATCCAAAAATTCAGAAAATTCCCAGAAAATTCCAGAAAATCCCAAATATTCCCAATTTCATTTTGTCCAACTACACCATGGGCCAATTTTGTCAATTTACCCTACTTTTGTCAAAACCCCCAAATTGACCAATTTTAACCCAAAGTGGACCCAATGTCAAACCAAACCTACCCAATTGACCCCAATTTTGGTCCAATTCAATTCTAAACTTCAATTCAACATTCCCAATACCAATTTAGACCAAATCCAAGTCCAATTTGATTGACATTTGGATCCAATTTCACTTTGGGCCTTAAAGCCCAAATTTGGACCCATGACCCAAACTTAGCCCAAACTAACCCAATTCAACTCCAATTAACCCCAAATCTTTTCTAAACCTTCCTTAACATCCTCATAAACAAAACACTAACATGATTTGCTCAAGATTTTGACCCAAACCCCACTCGAATTCGACCCAAATCAAAAGCCCGATTTTGACCTAAACCCAGAATCTAACCCAAATAGGCCCAAACCTCAAAATTAAGACCCAACCAAAGCCAAAACCTCTTTGAAACACTCCCATAAACATTTCTTAACATTTATTTTACATCAATTTCAACCCTAGCCCAACATTGGCCCAAGTTAGCCCAATTTGACCTACATTGGCCCATTTACCAAATAAACCCGAATTCAATCCAATTCAAGCCCAAACTACCCCAAATTTGCTTCAAGTTATTCATGAAACATCCCTAAACCAAAACCAACAACTATTTGGCCCAAACTTCTACAAAAATTCCCATCCATGAACACATCCTTAAACTTAAAAGCCAGCTTCCCTTAAACCTTCTTAAAAGCCCATTTCCTTGAAAATTCAAAAGCCCAAATCTACCCTAAAGCCCACATGACATCTCCATTTGTCATCCATTTAACTAAATCCATTACCTAAGTCCTAAAGTCACCATCAAATTATTCCAAATCAAGTTTCATACAAATTTCCATCAAAACATCCAAAATTCTTAAAACCCTTTTCATGAAACAAATCGACCTTTTCCCGAAGCCAAATGAAGCCATGAACAAGCCATTCTCGAAGCCACATGAAGCCATGAGGGCTTTGACTTGTCATTAGTCCATTTATGGCAAGAAGAGGGGTTCTTTCTTAAACCTCCTTTAACCTTTTTTTACCTTAATCATGTCACACACTAAACCATGTTTAGCCGCCTCATCATGGATGGAGACTTCACCATTCCTTCTAGGTGACCTAAATGATTCCCTCGGCTCGAAATCGGAGCTTGGAAGGGTGCACCAAGCCCAAAATGGTGGGTTGACCCAAACCAAGCCAAAGTGAGCCTTCTCCCATTCCATTTAAATCAAACTCCTTTACACATGTCGAACCTCGATTGCTACACTAAACCCCGGCCACGACGCACTGACCAAGATGGTGACCATTGCACAGCCGGCCGGCCACCGGGCCGCCGGAAAACACCATGGCCGAGAGCTCGCATGTGAGCCGACATTGAAATTCTCACTTGCTGGGCTGCCCCATGCCTAGTGGTCACCATGGCTGATCTTCTCCTCACCGGAGCGGTGATCCCGAGCCCTAACTCCCTGCGAGAGGCCTTCCGCCCTCTCTATTCAAACTCCACCCCTCTCGGCCATGAGAGGAGCTGAAAAAAAACCTTAAGGAAACTGCGCAAAATCACTCCGGATCACTCTCTACACATAGAGCACACGATCCCACGCTGAATTCCGGCCCGATTCCTTCAGGTGAGCCCGATTTTGAGCTCGAGCTTTAGCCAAAAACCGGGACACTTCTCCACGGTGAGCCAATTCCCAAATTGATTGGTTCTACACCTTCACCGGACCGAGGGAAGGTGTCCACCACTAAAAGCCCCATCTCCGAGGCCACCCGGTTGCTCCGGCCTCCAAGCTTTGTGATCGGGCTCGGTCGAAATCATATCCGGACAATTCACCGAGACCAGGAGACTTCATGCGGAGCTTGCTGGGACCCGATCGAAGGTGCAACAACTCTCGGATTGAAGCCACACTTCTACGAGCCAAGGTATGAGCTAACTCTTCATCCCGAAGCTATCGGAGATTCTCTATTTCAAATGCCTTAGTTCCGATGCATGTTAGCCGTATAGATGTGTTCGTCTCTTGAAGACGAATCCATAGAGCATAAGAACATAAAAATCCATTGAGAATCGAGTGAGATCTTAGGGATTTAGTGTGGACGGCTCTCGGGTGAGAACACTTGGGGACGATGAACGGATGCGCGTCCATTCGATACACGCGCGCACGGACGGCGAGGATTGCGTCGGACCGGGAGACGGTACGAGAACCGCGGGGCCCGGGCTGCTGACTCGGGTGGCGGCGTCGAATGGGAGCGCGACGCGTGTGCGTTCGGAGGCTGCAGAGGTTTCGGCGGCGCGCGTGGATAAATAGAAAATTAGGGTATTTTCTTATTTATTTAATTCCCTAAACTTCAAAAATCCATATCTTTGTGTAGAAAAATCACAAAAATAAAATAAAAATACCCTCTTGCTCGGTGAACGGAGGAGAATAATGTGAAAAAGAAATCACTTAATTTCATTAAGTATTTTATTTTTTATGATTTATTTACTCTCTGCATACATTTAATTCTCCATGCATGTATACAATTCACCATGGCATGAGACCATAGGAGCTTTTGAAGCCTCTGAACTTGGGAACATTCACTGAATTTTCCAAGGTCGAGAGCCATCTACAGTGAAAAGTTATTTATTTTTCAAATGCATGTTCTTGTTTTGAGTATTTTAATTCCAAAAAATAGCATGTTGTGAAATAAATTCTAGGAAAATTTGGTGATGTTCCTTATGACCGAGAGAACCCTAGGAAAAATAGGACTTGAGTTAATTCACTCAGATTAACCTAATTGGCTTAAACACCCAAAATAGGTCTTTAATTAATTAGAGTTAACCAGGTATCAAATTGACTTGAAATCAATTCTCCACTGACCTTTAGGATCGAGAGGAATCCACCATAAAAATTTGAAGTCAATTGGACTTGGTTAACCCCACTAATTGGGTTGATTAAGCCACTTAGCCATTTTAAACTTTAAAAATTCATAACTTTTAAAATACTTTTTAAAAATTCACCAAATTGGTTTTGGAGCCTCTCTGATATCAGGGGAACCTAAGAAAATTAAAATTTCAATTTTCTAAAAAAGTTGATTTTTAATAATATTTTAATATTTTTAATAATTAAAAAATAATAAAAATCACAAAAATAATAAAATTCACCAAAATGTCACATTTTGAATTTTAATCACTTAGGAACAAATCCCACATTTTTCCTAAGTCTATTTAGTGAGATATTAAATTTTAAAGCCCTAGGGTAATTTTAAAATTAAAAAAAGGTATTTTCTAGCATTTTCACTAAAATAATTATTATAAATCATAGAAAAATCAGAAAATTGCAAAATTTGATTCTCTGGTTTCCTTGATATCAGAGAGATTTTGAAAAATATAAAATCCATTTTTCAACATTTATTTTATTTTTAAATTAATTAACACTCCAAAACTCAAAATAATTATAATAAAAATAATATAATTCAAAAAATCACCAAAATTGGTCCAAGTGCTTCTCTGGTCATTAGGAATGTCCCCTAATTTTCTTAAGGACAGAAACTTTCCCTTGGTCATGTTATCAAATTTTCCTTGAAAATCTCTATTTTCCACCAAAAATAATTATATAAATAAATTAAATACAGAAAAATCACATTTTCTCCTCTCATGTCTTTATTGACATATGAGTGAAGTCACATAAAAATTTCAAGTTCATTTGAATTCAATTTAATGAGTTATGAAATTATTAAGCTTAAAGGGTAAAATGGTAATTAAACTTTTAACCCTTAATTAAAACTTTAGGTTTAATAAAAAGTCAACAAGTAAAATATTTGATCCTAATCTGATTTGGATGGTTGAAATTTAAATAATTAAAGGGTAGAAACCCATTAAATAATTTTAAAATGATTAAACTTTAATTAAATAATAGATTAAATTTGGAAGAATAATAAAATTGGAATTATTAAAATAAGGGATCTTTATTAGGAAGAGATTTATTCTTTAATTTAAAAATCCCTAAATCAATTATATCAACTAATACTCGATTTTTAATTAAAATGATAACTCGAATTTAAAATATTAAAAGACTTAATTAAATTATTAAACTCTTTTGAAATTTCGATTAAAATTAAAAATAAAGTAAATTAAAGATAAATTAAATTAAGATTAAATTAAATTTAATAATTAAATTAAATTAAATTAAACAATTAAATTAAATTAAATTAAACAATTAAATTAAATTAAATTAAATAATTAAAATTAAATTAAATTAAATAATTAAATTAAATTAAATAATTAAATTAAATTAAATTAAATTAAATTAAATTAAATAATTAAATTAAATTAAATCAAATCAAATTAATTAAACATCAAATCAAATTAAATTAAATTAAACTAAATATAAAGCGACTTGAACACTATTCCAAATTTAAACCCTTTAACTTAAATCGAATCATTTGAATACTTAATTTACCCTTGAAAGCTTTGATTATTATAACTCCTAAATGGAACATCAAATGAAGTGTTATCTCACTCATAGGATATTCGAATGTCCTAGTTCAGCTGAGCGAGTTAACAAGACTTGAAAACCTCGGACGATCGATTCATTTATATAATTAAATTCATTTGGACTTAAAACAATCCTGGAAATATTGAAAAGATGTTTAAGATTCTTCTTAAGCACTTCCTCGATATGATAGGATATTTATAAGAACAATTGGACTTAATTGTCCTTTGATGAAGAAAATCGTCCTCAAACAAAAACACAAAGAACCTAGACGTCGTAGGAGTTGACTAGCTATAGGATTAGGAATTTGGTAGAAAACCATAACCCTTCCCTTAGCTTTACTAGGAACTTGCTTAAATATTCTAATTGTGTTTTAAGTGCGGCTTGGGATGACGGGAAGATCCTCAGGGTACGCTTTTATTTTATTGCAATTTACTTTCTTGCAATTTACTTTATTGCGAAATGCATTTTACTTTTCTTGCATGATAAAACAAGCTATTGCATGAAAACCCACACCTTTAGGATAGACCCTAAAGCGAAACCAAAACTAAGTTAAAAGTCATTGCAAGATAAAATTCACCGCCACGACATTTCAAAATATAAAACAACTCGAAATTTAATCACGAAACAGAACACAAAACTACAATTGCAACTAAATTAAAACGTCTGTTGGATGATCGGGAATACCTCGGATGATGTAACCTACGTGTTCTTAACGGGATTTCCACGGTGCTAAATGAAAGTGTGGAACTCATTCGGTTGAGTTTAGCAAATTCATACGGACTAAGTGAATCCGATAAAAATAATGATGCGGAAGGATGGAGCCGTGGGATCTTAGCCGGTGTCGTTATAATCAACTTTAAGATTTGTTTTAATCGAAATAAAAAAAAAACACTTGGAAATTAAGACTTCTCTAAACCAAAACACTTTCCTCGACTCCTGATTTATGATTTCTAAAACTAAACCTCTGCAACAACAAGGAGCTCGGAGCATGGTGGGCGGCACGACCATCGTCATCGGCGAAAACTCGAGTGCTACTTCAGCAAAACTTTCCTAGAATTAAAACAACCAAGCCATAGGACTTCGAGGTAGCTTGCACTAGTGCAACATAAATCCTCGACTCTTCGTTAGGCATTTGCATTGCAAATTAAGCCCTAGCCGGTCTTAGGATTTCGAGGTAGTCGTCCGATACGACAATAAACCCTCACATCTTCTAGATTTATTTGTTTGATTTTATCATACAAATATAAACCCTAATTAATTAAAATTGGCAAGATTGAAATATTCAAATAAACATTAGGACTTTCCTAAATTCGAAGCGAAACGATAGGATAGTCGGGAAATTATCGAAGTTCACTTCGAATCAGTGATTTCTCCTACCTTTCTTCCTTTGGATTCACAAAACAAAATGTTCCAAAAATTTGATCCATTCCCTATTGAAACTCCAAAATTCAATCTTTGAAAACCTTAAACTTTGAAATTCTTGAGAGCGAGAATCTTTGATTATTATCGAGAGTTTTCTTAGGTGATTCCGTCACTTAAGATGTAATTAACTATAGGGGCTTGCCCTTATAGGGAATTTTAAAGAACCCGAGTAATATAAACCACTGTTTAATGTTTTCATATTAAGCGGGGAAACTTGTCGGCTTATAAAATTGGTTCGCGAGACCAAACGGATGTCACTAATCTTCTAGTTTATTTAATCGAAGCCCCACCAATGAGCGGTGTGTACATCCTTAGGGATAGATACACGGTTTGTGGTGCGGTGCTCGTTTATATAAACTTATTTGGGATGTGAGATCGGTTTAATCTCATATCTTAAAACCTTCAAATTTAAAATTATTTTCAAAATCAAATACTACTTTTCAAATTATTTATTTTAATTAAATTAAAAATTCGCAGACGATTTACGTTAGGCGACCCCTCTTCAAAATAAAACACGACCTAAAAATATGCGAACGGGATTTACGGCGACTCCGTGGGGAATATTCCTCTCTCCATTATAATCGAATAGTTCGCTTTCAAAAATCGGTAGTGTATCCATGTCCACTAATGGATCGAACTACCCTTCTTTCCGTTGGAATACTATGTTCATTTCTATCTTGAACAAGTATAGCCAACATTCTCTCGGATTTAGGAGCCCTTTGTTTAGACACCCCTAAACGAGAGAGGTTCCGAGATCCTTTACCTCATTTACGAGGTGGGGTGGACCCCCGATAGGTGTTAGTTTAGGAGTGATCCTTCGAGTCGGGAAGTCTTGCTTAAGACTTTCTTTTCCTTTACGAATTGGATTCCTTACCTTCTCTACACCTTTGAACATTCCGTTACGAATAAACAAACTCTCTAATAAGTGATTCTTTTAACAAATGATTCTTTTTTATAAATACATGAACAAAGAATGAGTTCGGACTCTTTTCAATTCCTTTCTTTTCGTCCTAAAGAAAAGAAGCATAACTAGGGACGACAACCGAGAATCTACCTTGCGAAATGGAAGCCCCGAAGCGATTTTCTCCTTCACCAACGGAGTTGGACTTCGTCTGTCCATAAGGATGAAGCTGCCGACAATGGGGTCATCCGATTTGGACGAGGATTTGGCTCACGAACGTCGAAGTCACCGACGTCTCCCTCTTTGCAGCGACAAACAAGGTATGCGGGCGAGGAACCCGCTGCCGAGTTCGACCTTAGGTCGACCCGAGAGTTTCCTCCCTGCGAAGGGTCCGGAGCTAGGAGAAGTGCTGGCGTCCGCGGGAGGAGCCATTCTCACTACCCCCACTTGGTCTAGTTGTTTCGCACCTACCCGGACTCACGCCAAATCGAAGGGAAAGGAATCCGAAGCTATGATAAGCACTATTACGCGTGGAGGGTACGGATCTTCTGTAAGACCTACGTCTTCGAAATCGGGTCCGGTTCGAAGATTCCGTCGGCTGACGAAGACCCGAAGAAGAAATAGAAGTAGAAGGATCGCTAGAGAAGCCGGAAGCTGCTGAAATTGCTTTCTGGAGGAAATCCCGGAAGCTGCTCGAATATACACCGTTGCACGACTACATACCACTTTTGGGAGGAAGCGAGGTTCCATCCCCTCTCCGCCGCGAGAGGATGAGGAGAATGTTCGCAAGATTGCTTGCCACATTACCTCGGCCGCATACTACAACGATAGCCGCGAAAAAGAACTAGAACTACGCCGTTTGCTCGACTGCGAACTTTGGTAGAAAAGCTAGCAAAGAAGGAAAATTGCCCCGTGTCGGAAATTCTACGAAGGATAGGACGGGTGCCGGTCGAATCCCGTCTTGGGCCCCGAGTAGAGCCCGTCGTCATGATAGAAAAGCCGAGCGAGAGAATGAAGGCTAGCCCGCTGTCGTAGTATCGGGATTACGGATTAGGGAGGATACCACCTTCCGGCATTTGGCCGAGTAGACCATGCGGTCATAGACCTTCTGCTGCTAGAAGGATGGTGTGGCGTCCCACTACGGGGCGATTGAGGCCGAAACGACGGCCGAGAAAGAAAGTCTCGCCGGGAGGCTGGAATGCGAAGAAAGTGCTTCTTGCGATGAAGGGGACTCGTGAAAAAAGGACCGGCAACCATCGCATGACAACCACAAAAATACACGAAAGCTCCGCTAGAAGATGCCATGGAAAAGTTGAGAACCGACATCCAGACGGTTGGCAAAAGAAAGAGAAGAAAAGTTCGGAGACGAGATCGACTCATCGGAATTCATGGACAACGAATATGCGAGAAATCAACATGGTTGAGACACGAGCTTCATCATCTTCTCGAGGTGCTCCTGCGGCCGCGAGAAGAGAGGAGCCGGAGCGATGAAGAGACGGCTTCGGGAAAAGGACGACACGATCGCTCGAATGGCGAAGAGGATGGAAGAGATGGCCGTAGCTCTAGCCACTCTCCAAAGTCGAGTACGACCACATAGAGAGACACCCCCGAAGTCATTCACATCGTAGACGGAGGAAAGGAGATTACATCCGTCGATGGGGATGACCAGTGAAAAAGGATACAACACAAAGTATGATCCCTGAAAAGGATATCAAGAACTTGGTAGAACAGCGGGTGCGAGAAGCCCTAGCACAATCGAAGAACGGGACATCTATTCGGACGGGTAGACCTTACCGGAAGAATTCGGCGATATCCCGATACCCGAAGGGCTTCGTACCACCTCTGTTTAAGACCTTCGACGGAGCCAGGGAACCCCCGACGGCATGTTGCACACTTTCGTGCCGGTTGTTGCAATGCCGGCGGGAGCGATGCGCTACTCTTCAGACGGTTCGTTAGCGATGCATCGGGAATCGCCTTCGGCGAGTATGCGGGAATTGCCGACGGATGCAGCAAAGACATTCTCGAGCTAGAGAGCCTCTTCATTAAGCGATTTGCGGAGCTCGGCACCACATCACTATAGGTGATTTAGTGGTAGAGAAACAAAGGCCGAATGAAACTCTAGTGGATTACATACTTCGATGGAGAAATTTAAGTATGAAGTGTGAACCACAACTGCAAGAACAACATGCGATCGGCATCTTGCTTAAAAGCATTCACGGCCCGATAGCACTTCTCCTCGAGGATTCACTATTAAGACTTTTGAGAAGTTGTTAAGCAAGGCGGAAGCTTGCAAGAAGGCGAAGCAATTAAGTTTTGCCGACAAGACGGACGAGCGAGAAGCGGTGAAGACTTTCGAAAAGAAATGCGGGGTCGTTGCGGCGGTTGACGAAGGCAAGCAACCGATGCGAAATACCACGCAGAACGGCGCGGCAACCACAACGAAATTACCGGCAACCCCGGTCCGGCTATCGGTCGTCTCCGCGGTATGAACAACCGTCTCGTCCGCAACGTACATTGAAGGAGCTTCGAGCGAGAGAATATCCGTTCAAAAATGAAGCGATGCAAAGATGTTCCGTAGCTTAATGAAAACTCCAGATTTCCAGTGCCGGAGCCCGAAAGACCGAGAGGAAGTCAACAAGAACGGTGATCCCGACTTTTGCCCCTACCATCGGATGCTTGGGCACAAGATGAAAGGCTGCATTACCTTGAAAAGTTGGCTCGACGACAACCTTCGGAAAGGAAATATAACAATCCCGAAGGAGTACATGAAGGAACCCCGAAAGGAGGTTCCGTCGATGTTATCTCAGCCGATCCCGTCATCCAGATAGATCCCTATGCAGCCGACGATGGATGGACTACCGCACTGGACGAGATCTTCGAAGAAGATTTTAGACGACATCCGAACCGCTTCGGTGCGAGCTTCAATTCGAGTTCGAGACACGTTAAGCCGGTACTATCACTTGCGATAGAAGAACCACCTCGACGAGGAGACAATCGAAGAGAAGAAGAAAATTGACGAAGAAGAGGGGCCGAGACTCCTAAGGCTAGACTAGGGGCTGCTTATCCTAGGATAGTTGTTTCGATTCGGGGGAGAAATCCCTCGAACCTCGATTTTTGTATGATTATCCGCTCACTTCGGTGGGATCATATAATGATAAGGGTGATGGCGTTGGCTACGTTTTGGCTTGTTTCTAACGATTACGTAACTAGCGACAATCCGGGCGTCGATTTCGATACCAACAACAATTCTCGAATCATACAAGATCTCGACGATCAAAATGACGAAGAAGGCATCCATCGAGGAGGCTACGAGAGTTCGACGAGCAACGGATCTATCCGTGAGTTTCGAGGAGCTCCGGTTACGATAGAGTTAGAGCCTTCGGATTTGGAAGATAATCCGGAAGAGCCGTCATTCCGATTCGGGGAGGAGACACCGACAAACTCGACACTAGATTCGGAAGAAATTACGGAAGTCGACCTAAGAAGTGGAAAAGTTCTACCTCCGAGAATGGGTCCAAAAGACAAAGGAAAGCGGTGGTTGTTCAGAAGAACCAACCCCGAGCGGAAGACATACCCATTCGAGAAGAAGCCGAGACGCGAGGAGAACAAAGTGGACTACAACGTGCTAGCCCATCTTAGGAAACTACGAGCTGAGCCGAGCATCTACGATGCTCTCATCTTATCGAAGGAGATGAGGGAAGCTCGATCGAGGCCTTACTTGATCCGGAAATTTGCTTAGCTCGAATGGCCGGAGATTCCTTAGATGAGGTTTGCTCGTTAAAGGAACGAGCGAGGTGTTACCTTCACGGACAATGACCTACTACTTGGGACGGCGAGATCACGGCCGACAGTTGTACATTTCGGTTACGATTGGGAAGTTTACGCTCTCCGGAGTATTGGTGGATCCGGGAGCATCAATCAATATAATGAGTCTTCGAACACTAGCATACTTGGAAATTGATGCTCGTGAGCTCGAGGCCGACAAAATGTTATTAAGAGGATTCGACCGGAAAGGAGAAAGAGCCCTCGGGTCGATAACGCTATCGATGAAGACCGGTGACTTAGCAAAGACAACCGCAAAATTTCATATAATCGATTCGAAACGTCGTTCAACGCTCTCTTGGGCCGACCATGGATACATGAAAACGAGGATGGTACCATCATCTGCGCATCGGTGCATCGAAATATTACGATGGAGGGGAACGAGTGCATCGAAAGGAGACTTACAACCATTCTCCGTACATGAAATTGGAATCCATGAAGATGCGGCTTATTATGCACCGCCAAAGAAAACAATCTTCTCCGGAGATACCGTAACAAATAAAGCAAAGAAAGTTCGGGACAACGAAGAACACCGAAGTTCTAGTCCAACGATCACTCACCACTCCCTTCCGGAGAGATGGTGAAGGTTTCTCCACAACTCGCATCCGAGGTCGAGGCGGGGACGAGGCCGTGGTAGAGACACTAGGACAATTGGACGAAGAAACCGACCATCAATGTTAATTGGGATGATAGTTACGAAGAAGAAAAAGAAATCAAGCAAGAAGCGACAACAATAAGTCGAAAGAAGCCGCAATACAAGATCTCCCTCGAAGATGAAAAGAACGAAGAATACAAATCAATGTACGAGAAGATTAACCACTACGTACACACTATGACCCTAACTCCGATCCATTCTAATAAGATCGAGGGTATGGAGGTCAAAGAGGTACGTAGTGACGGTGCAAAGCCGATCAAATTTTACCGTGGTGCTTCTTCCTCCAAAGCGAAAATAATGTACAATTCGAAGATGTCACTTCATCGGAATTAATGGAATTACCTTTTGAGTGGTACTCTCCCTGTGTTCAAAATTTAATTCAACGTGGTTTCTTACCTCGACAATGGACAAAAGGCCAATCACAACATTTTGAAAAGTTATGGAATAACTCGGTCGTCCTCCCGATTCAAAGTATGGACTCGGATTCGGCACGGTAGGGTCGGTTGACGATGCTGAATTTTGCTTGGTTGTCACTTGCAAGTCCGATGAAAGCTGCATGGAAACTACGGACGAACTCGAAGATTTACAAATTGGAGACGCTCCACCGGAATTCGAAGAAGAAATTAAATCTACGATAGATGAGTTAATGGAAGTTAACTTGGGTACTAGCGAAGAGCCTAGACCTACCTTTGTTAGCTCCTTACTCGATAAAGAAGACTCCGAAGAAATAATCAAATTGTTAATGGAATTTAAGGACTGTTTTGCTTGGAACTACGATGAAATGCCGGGATTAGCCCCGAGAGGTTGCGGTCCATAAGTTAGGAGTGGATCCTACTACGTTCCGATCGGACGAGGTCCTAGAAGAATGCGTTTGGAAATCGAACAACAAGTCATAGCCGAAGTTAAAAAGCTAATAGACGCTAAATTTGTCCAGTGAAGAACAATACCCGAGCTTGGCTAGCCAACGTAGTGCCGATCGAGAAGAAGAATGGTCGGATCGGGAATTTGTGTGGACTTCGAGAGATTTAAACAAGGCATGTCCGAAAAGATGAATTCCCTCTACCCATTCCAGAGCCGATGATCGACATTGCTTCGACACATGAAATATTCTCGTTCATGGATGGATCTTCGGGATACAACCGGATAAAAATGGCTCCGAGAAGATGAAAAGCTTACGGCATTCGGAACGCCGATCGGAGTATTTTGCTACACGGTGATGCCATTCGGATCGAAGAACGCGGAGCAACCTACCAAAGAGCAATGACAAGAATTTTTGATGATCTCATCCACAATCAAGTCGAATGCTACGTGGACGATGTCGTCATCGAAAGCAAAGTAAAGGAAAACCACTGTATGATTTGAGAATTGTTTTCGAACGATTAAGACAATTTAACCTTAAGATGAATCCCTTAAAATGCGCCTTCGGCGTCACCTCCGGGAAATTCTTAGGATTCGTTGTCCGACATCGTGGAATTGAAATCGATCCGGAGAAGATTAAAGCTATCTTAGAAATGCCGCCTCCCAAAACCTTAAAGCAATTACGATCTTTTCGAGGAAGGCGGCATATCTTCGACGCTTTATCTCGAACACATCGAGTAGGTGTCGGCCTTTCTCGGCACTAGTTAAAAAGGACGCCAAATTTATTTGGGAAGAGAAATGCCGAGAAGGCCTTCGAAGACATTAAACAATATTTAATGACACCTCTCGTCTTAGCGGCCCCGATCTCGGAGTAGGCCGGCGATACTTTACACCGCGGCTTTAGACGACTCTCTCGGAGCCACGTTAGCCAGAGTCGATGATGAGGGTAAAGAAAATGCTCTTTACTACTTAAGCCGTCGTTTACTTCCGACGGAAGTAAGGTATCCCGCAATTGAAAAGCATTGTTTGGCCACGATCTTCGCCGCTCGAAAGCTCGGGCACTATATGCTTTCTCATAAGGTCGACTTGATTTCGAAGTTTAATCCATTGCGATACTTGATGACTCGTCCAACACTTTCCGGCGGACTTGCCGGATGGTCGATGATATTATTGCAATTCGATATAACTTTCGTGCCTGCGTCTTGCGTAAAGGGACAAGTCTTAGCGGACTTCCTCGCGGCACACCCTTTGCGGCCGAATCTCCTCTCGATGACGATCCGCCGGATGAACAAATAATGAACCTAGAAGACCACGATGATCGACGTTGGGAATTATATTTCGACGGAGCATCTTCGGCACACAAAGACGAAGAATCGCAAGTGATAGTGCCGGTAAGGCGGGAATCGGGCTAATCTTTATAACACCGGAGCGGGGGATGTTAAGATACTCCTACCACTTGACGAACCGTGTACAAACAACGAAGCGAATACGAAGCCCTCATAACGGGATTGGAATTAACCATTCAAATGGGGATAACGAGACATCGACATCTACGGGGATTCACGGTTAATCATTCAACGGATCGCCGGACAATACGGGATTTCTAAAGCCAAGACTCGAACAATACTTCCGGTATGCCATACGATGCATTGGAACGGATTCCAAATGTGACAATCTACAAAATTCCTAGAAAAGAGAATGCTTTAGCGGATGCTTTAGCCCGTCTCGCAAAAGAATTTGCTCGTTTGCAAGATGAATCGATGGAAGTGTCGGTTCACGGACGTCGGAGTCCTATCACGGCTTGACATAGACATGATACACAAATCGAGAAAAGAAAAAGAATCGGTTGCGGCGGTGACGGAAAACACAGAAGATTGGCGACGGCCATTGATGGACTACCTGCAAACGGGAAAGCTACCGGACGATAGGTCGGCTGGCCCATCGGATCGAAAAGAACTACGTCTTACGCATTAATAAACAACACATTATACGGAAGGTCTTTTGATCGAATGTGGCTAAGGTGCCTAAGCGGGTACGAGGCCGTGAAATTGTTAAAGAGGTGCATTCGGGACTCCGTGGCGCTCACCGGTCGGGTCCAAAGATGAAGATGAAAATTAAAAGACTAGGGTACTACGGCCCTCGATGATGACCGATCGCATGAAAATCGCCGAGAGCTGTCACCAATGCCGAGTGCACGGAGTGGTTCTACATCGACCTCCGAATGTGCTACACCCGACAATTGCGTCGTGGCCATTTGAATGTTGGGGCACGGATATAGTGGGTCCGATAGAACCACCATCTTCGAAAGGACATCGTTTCATTCTTGCGGCTACGGATTACTTTTCCGAGTGGGCGAGCGGTTCCACTTAGAGAAGTGAAAGCACACCACGTGCTACGGTTTTCAAGAACCAAGTTGTCTACCGTTTCGGAGTGCCGCGCGGATCATCTCGGATAATGGGTCGGCATTCGGAAGCACACAAATCGACAATTTTGTCGGGAGACACGGAATCGGCGGCGATACTCGACAATTTACTACCCAAGAGCAAACGGCCTCGGCGAGGCTTTTAATAAAACTCTCGTTCAAATCTTAAAGAAAACCTTGGACGATAATAAGAGAAATTGGCACGAGAAATTGTTAGAAGCCTTATGGGCCTGCCGGACAACCTTCGAACTCCTACTCGAAGCTACACCTTACGCTGCGGTGTATGGGTCCGAGGCGAGTGTTACCTTTAGAGGTTCGGCTTCCTTCACTCGAATTGCGAGTTGCAAACAAGATCACGACGAAGAAAACGCCGGACTACGACTCGAAGAATTAGAAAGCTTGGAAGGGAAAAGACTTGCGAGCACAACGGAATTTAGAACTATACCGAGCTAAGATGGTTCGAGCCCATGACAAGGCGGGTCCGCCTGAGAACCTTGAAAGTTGGTGACTTAGTTCTCGTTCTCGAGAGACCTATTCTTGCACACCGCAAGATAGGAGGAAAATTTGAACCCACTTGGGAAGGACCGTTTGTGGTTGAAGCGGTATACTCGGGGGTTCCTACCGGCTAGTGAATTGCCGGGGAGAACGACATATGCTTCCAATCAACGGACGATACTTGAAAAAGTATTACGCTACCGATGTTTCGAAGGAATGAATTCTTCATCCCTAAGAAACACGGGTGAAAGTAATTACTTATGATTGGGTCCGAACCCAAAAATAATAAAATGTGCTAAGATAAATAAAATCATGATAATTAAGTTTTCCTTGTTTTCTTTTTCAAATCAAAATCTCTTCCCTCATCTTATCCTACTTCATTCTGTTAAATTTCAAAATATAAGAATAATAAAAAATGTATCTTTAATAAACATTTTCTTAATGTTCTTGTTCTTAGTACGACCCACGATCCTTTTCCTTGTCTTTTCGCGGGGAAATGTCGAACGGGCGGTTGGTCTTGAACTTTAAGAATGGCGTAAGCCTTGCACTCGATGAAAAGAGGGTGAAAGATGGAGCGATAATCGAGATTGACTCGGATTTCGCACCGGCGAGCCTACAGATACGAGGAAAGTGAGCTGGGTCCCGATTAGCCGAGAAGAACTACCGGGCGGAGACGGTGATGAAAGTGGGTGGCCCAAGCCACCAATCCAACAACAAGAAAAGAAAAGCAAACACCGAAGAAGACAAGAAAATGAAGTCCGTAGTCACTACGGCGGAGGGCGGGCTTGTCGGCGCCGCGCCCGCGGAGATTCGAAGTTCGGAGAGCTACTCTCACGGCCGCGCAACGAAGAAATAAGAATCGCCGCATCCGTAAAATGTTAACAAAACTAGCCGCGGACCGGCACGACGAGACAATTGCTAATGCCGGCACATACACTTCGAGGACGCCGGTTCACCGGGAACTCGAAGAAAGGAGGCCGGCTCCTAGAATAACGAAAGAACCGGGGAAATCTCCGGAAGATCGGAAGAAAGAAGGCTACCACGCCATCGGATAGAACCACCGGCGGTGCATGACCTTGTTGCGAAGCAACCCCGGGGGATGTCCCGACGGAGCATCATCCACGAGGAGCCGAGGTATGCGGGGGAACGTGAAGGGATTGAACCATATATCCCACAATATGTCACAAGGCCTCGCCATACGCGGATCATTCCGGAATACGAGGCGGAGAGGATGCGAGAATGTTGAAAAGAAAACTTTCGAATACTTCGAGAGAATTAAAGGAAGAAGAATCAACATACTAGAAGGCCTCGAGCTACACACCGACGTATTCTCGGAGTATGAACAACGACAAATCGTGGACTGTATCCGGGATGCGAAAAGAATGGGCCGAGCGAGCCGCACGAGGAAAACACATACTCGGAACCCCGGAGATGGATGCCGGGGAAAGGAAGAATCACAATACAATGCGGATGCTTTGCTACAACTTTCTTTGAAGACGGGAAGGAAACCCACCGGGGATACTTCGTCATGGGCGAGTAGATCCGATGCCATTAGTTATCAAGAGAATGGTAAAAAGATTGATAACATGGAGGGTGCTGCCGGCGAGATTGCATACCCAATAGTTGCATTATCAACATCTACAAACGGGGTGGCTGCATACCCCCACATATTGATCACCACGACTTCGTCGGACCTTTCGCACGGTTTCTTTCTTGAATGAGTGCAACATCATGTTCGGATCGACCTCCGGATAGCGAGCCCGGGTGAGTTCCGAGGGCCGGTAAAGATACCTTTACCGGTGGGTTCCGTCATGATATTGCAAGGTAACGGAGCGAGATATCGCAAAGCATTGCATACCGGGAGTGCCGGTGGAGCGAATCTCGGTTACTTTCGGGAGGATGGACGACAGCAAAATACCTTACCATTTCCGACCGGATCCGGAGCTAGAGAACCTCCGGCCTTACGAGACTGTGAGTTACATGGGAAATATCACACCTCCAACGTACATCTAGGTGGCATCCTTGCCAAGGATGGCTTGGAAGGTGATGTTATTGACCATGTACCTCACTATTCGGACATGGATTTTTGACGAGATGATTCTTTTGATGGATCAACAAAGATCATACACGATCCGTTTTGAGTCTACATGGATTGTATGAAATATATTCCGGATCGAGTTGTACGACGTATTTTCAACATGATTGGAATGAAAGTGACCATGTCACGTTTTTGGCCTTCACCTCTTTTGTGCGAAATTGATTGGGAAACGCCATTAAAGTTAAATGAACTTCGAACAAAGAACAGAAAAGAAAAAAAAGAGAATAAAAGAAAACTTTCTAAAAAAAAATCTGAAAAATGACAAATACCAAGTTCACATGAACATTAAATAAACAACAAAATAAAATTTGAACCATTAAAAGATAAACGAAATCAACACAAATCTCAAATTCAATCTTTCTAAATTCCGAATCAAATTTCAATCTTTTCGAACTTCAAAATCAAATTCCATCCTTCCAAACTTCAAAATCAAATTCTCGATCAAATTCCAAATCCACTCTCGATCAAATTTCAAATTTGATCTTCCCAAATCTCGAATCAAATTCTCAATCGAATCCAAATCCAATCTCGATCAAGTTTCGAACTTGATCTTTCAAATTTCAAATCGAATCTTAAATCAAGTTTCAATCGAGTTCAAACTCATCCTTCCAAATTTCCAAATTTCCAAATTCAATCTTTCCGAGCTTCAAGTCTCGATCAAATTCAAATTCAATCTCTATCAAATCTCAAATCCGATCTTCAGATCTCACATCAAAATTCAAAACTTTTGGGTCGAGGATTTTACATCCAAGGCTGCATCGCTTTAGGATTCTCCTCCTATTGCCGAAATACATCAAAATTCAAACTTTGGTCGAGGATTTTACATCAAGCTGCATCGCTTTAGGATTCTCTTCTATGCATCGAAATACATCAAAATTCAAACTTTTGGGTCGAGGATTTTACATCCAAGACCCTTGCTTTAGGATTCTCTTCTATTGCCTTTGAAATACATCAAAATTCAAACTTTTGGGTCGAGGATTTTACATCCAGATGCATTGCTTTAGGATTCTCTTCCTATTGCCTTTGAAATACATCAAAATTCAAAACTTTTGGGTCGAGGATTTTACATCCAAGTACCGTATTGCTTTAGGATTCTCTTCTATTGCCTTTGAAATACATCAAAATTCAAAACTTTTGGGTCGAGGATTTTACATCCAAGGCTGCACCTTGCTAGGATTCTCTTCTGTTGCCTTTGAAATACATCAAAATTCAAACTTTTGGGTCGAGGATTTTACATCCAAGACTACACTTGCTTTAGGATTCTCTTCCTATTGCACTTGAAATACATCAAAATTCAAACTTTTGGGTCGAGGATTTTACATCCAAGTACCTTCGCTTTAGGATTCTCTTCCTATTGCACTTTGAAATACATCAAAATTCAAACTTTTGGGTCGAGGATTTTACATCCAAGTACTGTACTGCCTTAGGATTCTCTTCCTATTGCCTTGAAATACATCAAATTCAAACCTTTTGGGTCGAGGATTTTACATCAAGTACCTTTGCTAGGATTCTCTTCTGTTACCTGTGAAATACATCAAAATTCAAAACTTTTGGGTCGAGGATTTTACATCCAAGTACCTATTGCTTTAGGATTCTCTTCTATTTCACTGAAATACATCAAAATTCAAAACTTTTGGGTCGAGGATTTTACATCCAAGACTGCACTTGCTTTAGGATTCTCTTCTATTGCCTTTGAAATGCACCAAAATTCAAAACTTTTGGGTCGAGGATTTTACATCAAGGCTGCATGCTTTAGGATTCTCTTCTATCGCCTGAAATACACCAAAATTCAAATCTTTTGGGTCGAGGATTTTACATCCGAGACTGCCCTTTAGGGTTCTCTTCTGTGCCTGAAATACACCAAAATTCAAAACTTTTGGGTCGAGGATTTTACATCCAAGACTGCACTTGCTTTAGGATTCTCTTCCTGTTGCCTTTGAAATACATCAAAATTCAAAACTTTTGGGTCGAGGATTTTACATCCAAGACTGCATTGCTTTAGGATTCTCTTCTATTGCATTGAAATGCACCAAAATTCAAACTTTTGGGTCGAGGATTTTACATCCAAGATCGTACTGCTTTAGGATTCTCTTCCTGTGCACCGAAATACATCAAAATTCAAAACTTTTGGGTCGAGGATTTTACATCCAAGATTGCACTTTAGGATTCTCTTCTGTTGCACTGAAATACATCAAAATTCAAAACTTTTGGGTCGAGGATTTTACATCCAAGACTGCATTGCTAGGATTCTCTTCCTATTGCACTTGAAATACATCGAAATTCAAAACTTTTGGGTCGAGGTTTTACCCAGTATTTGTGGGATTCTCTTCTGTTGCCTTCGAAATACATCAATTCGAAACTTTTGGGTCGAGGATTTTACATCCGACACTGCCTTGCTAGGATTCTTTTCTGATGCCTTCGAAATACATCGAAATTCAAAACTTTTGGGTCGAGGATTTTACATCCAAGACTGCACTTGCTTTAGGATTCTCTTCCTATTGCCTTTGAAATACATCAAAATTCAAACTTTTGGGTCGAGGATTTTACATCCAAGGCGCCTTGCTTTAGGATTCTCTTCTATTGCACTTGAAATACATCAAAATTCAAACTTTTGAGTCGAGGATTTTACATCCAAGACTGCCTTGCTAGGATTCTTTCCCTATTGCACTTTGAAATACATCAAATCAAAATTCAACCTTTGGGTCGAGGATTTTACATCCGAGACCGTACATTCTAGGATCTTTTCCTATCGCGATGAAATACATCACATCAAAATCAAACTCTTGAGGTTAAGGATTTTACATCCAACACCGCTTTGCTCTGAGATCTCTTCTCATTGCAACGATTCAATCTAATCAATTTTCTTTCGAGGTTGGAGATGTTACATCAAAAACCTCAGAACTCCAATTTTCATTTCAAATCAAATCCTTCAAATTAATTTTGACGAACTTCGATCTAAATTGAAACTCCGAACTAAAATTTAAACTCGCACATCAAAACATAAATTGAAACAAAATAAAATCTAAATCGAAATTCCCTCGGATCATGTGATTTGGGATTTACCTCCTTTTCCTTTCCCCAGGCGAGAGTTCGAGAATCTCCGGTTCCGGAGATATACTTGACACTCCCCGGCGAAACTCTTCTACTTCGTCCTAAGTTCGTCACTTGGACATCCGTGTTGGTTTTGTTGATCGCTTCGGTCAACACCAATACGCGCGGTGTGCTCCGTCGGCTCACCACACCTATTGGGGGTCCATTTGTTGACCTCATTTTTGATGAGGTCTTCCTTTCTTCTTTTTAGTGCTTAGGATCTAGCCTTAGGCTTTTCCTTTGACTATCTTAGAGGACTAGAATTGGGACCCGCCTTTTAGAAATTCAAACCACTTCTAAACTCCCTGCAAACTCCACAAACTTGACTATAGACCCCTAATCACCTAGAGGGTTGAAATCGAATGTGGAAGTTTAAAGGATGAGTTCTATGGGATTCTTTGGCCTTAGGATCGCCACAGGTGGCTCGGTGCAGTGAAGGGGCTGACATACATTACACTTACACACTACATTTCCACACACTTCCTAAAACCACACCCATACCCAACTTGACCTCCGACTCATGTAGGTGATTCACATGGATGGTCCTTAACCCCTAAGCCCTTGGCTAAGAGGGTTAGGAACAACATAGTGAATGCCTCGAATGAGTCCTTTCATGGCTCATATGGGCTTGAAATGGCTTCATGGCTCAACCAAAATGATTTCTTTCCACCTAAATTCACTCGATCTTCAATTTCCCAAATTTTCAATTTTTGACCCCGGGACCCTACACCTACTTAAACCTACCCAAAACCTTTGAAATTACCCGAATTTTTTGCAAAATTTCCAAATTACCTAAAATTTTCCAAAATCAATCCCAAACACCTCCACATCACTCAAATTGATCATCCATACCCAAAAATACCAAAAATTCCAAAAATACCCCCCAATACCCTCCAAATACCCAAAATACCCTTCTTGGCCTAAAAATCCAAAAATTCAGAAAATTCCCAGAAAATTCCAGAAAATCCCAAATATTCCCAATTTCATTTTGTCCAACTACACCATGGGCCAATTTTGTCAATTTACCCTACTTTTGTCAAAACCCCCAAATTGACCCATTTTAACCCAAAGTGGACCCGATGTCAAACCAAACCTACCCAATTGACCCCAATTTTGGTCCAATTCAATTCTAAACTTCAATTCAACATTCCCGATACCAATTTAGACCAAATCCAAGTCCAATTTGATTGACATTTGGATCAATTTCACTTTGGGCCTTAAAGCCCAAATTTGGACCCATGACCCAAACTTAGCCCAAACTAACCCAATTCAACTCCAATTAACCCCAAATCTTTTCTAAACCTTCCTTAACATCCTCATAAACAAAACACTAACATGATTTGCTCAAGATTTTGACCCAAACCCCTCTCAAATTCAACCCCAAAATCAAAAAGCCCAATTTTGACCTAAACCCAAATCTAACCCAAATAGGCCCAAACCTCAAAATTAAGACCCAACCAAAGCCAAAACCTCTTTGAAACACTCCCATAAACATTTCTTAACATTTATTTTACATCAATTTCAACCCTAGCCCAACATTGGCCCAAGTTAGCCCAATTTGACCTACATTGGCCCATTTACCGAATAAACCCAAATTCAATCCAATTCAAGCCCAAACTACCCCAAATTTGCTTCAAGTTATTCATGAAACATCCCTAAACCAAAACCAACAACTATTTGGCCCAAACTTCTACAAAAAATTCCCATCCATGAACACATCCTTAAACTTAAAAGCCCACTTCCCTTAAACCTTCTTAAAAGCCCATTTCCTTGAAAATTCAAAAGCCCAAATCTACCCTAAAGCCCACATGACATCTCCATTTGTCATCCATTTAACTAAATCCATTACCTAAGTCCTAAAGTCACCATCAAATTATTCCAAATCAAGTTTCATACAAATTTCCATCAAAACATCCAAAATTCTTAAAACCACTTTTCATGAAACAAATCAACCTTTTCCCAAGCCAAATGAAGCCATGAACAAGCCATTCTCAAGCCACATGAAGCCATGAGGGCTTTGACTTGTCATTAGTCCATTTATGGCAAGAAGAGGGAGTTCTTTCTTAAACCTCCTTTAACCTTTTTTTACCTTAATCATGTCACACACTAAACCATGTTTAGCCACCTCATCATGGATGGAGACTTCACCATTCCTTCTAGAGCTGACCTAAATGATTCCCTCAGCTCAAAATCAGAGCTTGGAAGGGTGCACCAAGCCCAAAATGGTGGGTTGACCCAAACCAAGCCAAAGTGAGCCTTCTCCCATTCCATTTAAATCAAACTCCTTTACACATGTCAAACCTCGATTGCCTACACTAAACCCCAGCCCGACCCACCTGACCAAGATGGTGACCATTGCACGGCCGGCCGGCCACCGGGCCGCCGGAAAACACCATGGCCGAGAGCTCACATGTGAGCCAACATTGAAATTCTCACTTGCTGAGCTGCCCCATGCCTAGTGGTCACCATGGGCGATCTTCTCCTCACCGGAGCTTGGTGATCCCGAGCCCTAACTCCCTGCGAGAGGCCTTCCGCCCTCTCTGTTTAAACTCCACCCCTCTCGGCCATGAGAGGGCTGAAAAAAAAACCTTAAGGAAACTGCGCAAAATCACTCCGGATCACTCTCTACACATAGAGCACACTGATCCCCACTGAATTCCAGCCCAATTCCTTCTAGGCGAGCCCGATTTTGAGCTCGAACTTTAGCCAAAACCGGGACACTTCTCCACGGTGAGCCAATTCCCGAATTGATTGGTTCTACACCTTCACCGGACCAGAGGAAGGTGTCCACCACTAAAAGCCCCATCTCCGAGGCCACCCGGTTGCTCCGGCCTCCGAAGCTTTGTGATCGGGCTCGGTCGAAATCATATCCGGACAATTCACCGGACCGGGAGACTTCATGCGGAGCTTGCTCAGGACCCGATCGAAGGTGCAACAACTCTCGGATTGAAGCCACACTTCTACGAGCCAAGGTATGAGCTAACTCTTCATCCCGAGCTTCGGAGATTCTCTATTTCAAATGCCTTAGTTCCAATGCATGTTAGCCGTATAGATGTGTTCGTCTCTTCGAGACGAATCCATAGAAGCATAAGAACATAAAAATCCATTGAGAATCGAGTGAGATCTTAGGGATTTAGTGTGGACGGCTCTCGGGTGAGAACACTTGGGGACGATGAACGGATGCGCGTCCATTCGATACACGCGCGCACGGACGGCCGGGATTGCGTCGGACCGGGAGACGGTACGAGAACCGCGGGGCCCGGGCTGCGCGACTCGGGTGGCGGCGTCGAATGGGAGCGCGACGCGTGTGCGTTCGGAGGCTGCCGAGGTTTCGCCGGCGCCGCGTGGATAAATAGAAAATTAGGGTATTTTCTTATTTATTTAATTCCCTAAACTTCAAAAATCCATATCTTTGTGTAGAAAAATCACAAAAATAAAATAAAAATACCCTCTTGCTCGGTGAACGAGAGGAGAATAATGTGAAAAAGAAATCACTTAATTTCATTAAGTATTTTATTTTTTATGATTTATTTACTCTCTGCATACATTTAATTCTCCATGCATGTATACAATTCACCATGGCATGAGACCATAGGGCTTTTGAAGCCTGCTGAACTTGGGAACATTCCCTGAATTTTCCAAGGTCGGAGGCCATCTCTGTGAAAAGTTATTTATTTTTCAAATGCATGTTGCTGTTTTGAGTATTTTAATTCCAAAAAATAGCATGTTGTGAAATAAATTCTAGGAAAATTTGGTGATGTTCCTTATGACCGAGAGAACCCTAGGAAAAATAGGACTTGAGTTAATTCACTCAGATTAACCCTAATTGGCTTAAACACCCAAAATAGGTCTTTAATTAATTAGAGTTAACCAGGTATCAAATTGACTTGAAATCAATTCTCCACTGACCTTTAGGATCAGAGGAATCCACCATAAAAATTTGAAGTCGATTGGACTTGGTTAACCCCACTAATTGGGTTGATTAAGCCACTTAGCCATTTTAAACTTTAAAAATTCATAACTTTTAAAATACTTTTTAAAAATTCACCAAATTGGTTTTGGAGCCTCTCTGATATCAGGGGAACCTAAGAAAATTAAAATTTCAATTTTCTAAAAAAGTTGATTTTTAATAATATTTTAATATTTTTAATAATTAAAAAATAATAAAAATCACAAAAATAATAAAATTCACCAAAATGTCACATTTTGAATTTTAATCACTTAGGAACAAATCCCACATTTTTCCTAAGTCTATTTAGTGAGATATTAAATTTTAAAGCCCTAGGGTAATTTTAAAATTAAAAAAAGGTATTTTCTAGCATTTTCACTAAAATAATTATTATAAATCATAGAAAAATCAGAAAATTGCAAAATTTGATTCTCTGGTTTCCTTGATATCAGAGAGATTTTTGAAAAATATAAAATCCATTTTTCAACATTTATTTTATTTTTAAATTAATTAACACTCCAAAACTCAAAATAATTATAATAAAAATAATATAATTCAAAAAATCACCAAAATTGGTCCAAGTGCTTCTCTGGTCATTAGGAATGTCCCCTAATTTTCTTAAGGACAGAAACTTTCCCTTGGTCATGTTATCAAATTTTCCTTGAAAATCTCTATTTTCCACCAAAAATAATTATATAAATAAATTAAATACAGAAAAATCACATTTTCTCCTCTCATGTCTTTATTGACATATGAGTGAAGTCACATAAAAATTTCAAGTTCATTTGAATTCAATTTAATGAGTTATGAAATTATTAAGCTTAAAGGGTAAAATGGTAATTAAACTTTTAACCCTTAATTAAAACTTTAGGTTTAATAAAAAGTCAACAAGTAAAATATTTGATCCTAATCTGATTTGGATGGTTGAAATTTAAATAATTAAAGGGTAGAAACCCATTAAATAATTTTAAAATGATTAAACTTTAATTAAATAATAGATTAAATTTGGAAGAATAATAAAATTGGAATTATTAAAATAAGGGATCTTTATTAGGAAGAGATTTATTCTTTAATTTAAAAATCCCTAAATCAATTATATCAACTAATACTCAATTTTTAATTAAAATGATAACTCAAATTTAAAATATTAAAAGACTTAATTAAATTATTAAACTCTTTTGAAATTTCAATTAAAATTAAAAATAAAGTAAATTAAAGATAAATTAAATTAAGATTAAATTAAATTTAATAATTAAATTAAATTAAATTAAACAATTAAATTAAATTAAATTAAACAATTAAATTAAATTAAATTAAATAATTAAAATTAAATTAAATTAAATAATTAAATTAAATTAAATAATTAAATTAAATTAAATTAAATTAAATTAAATTAAATAATTAAATTAAATTAAATCAAATCAAATTAATTAAACATCAAATCAAATTAAATTAAATTAAACTAAATATAAAGCGACTTGAACACTATTCCAAATTTAAACCCTTTAACTTAAATCAAATCATTTGAATACTAATTTACCTTGAAAGCTTTGATTATTATAACTCCTAAATGGAACATCAAATGAAGTGTTATCTCACTCATAGGATATTCAAATGTCTAGTTCATCTGAGCAAGTTAACAAGACTTGAAAACCTCGGACGATCGATTCATTTATATAATTAAATTCATTTGGACTTAAAACAATCCTAGAAATATTGAAAAGATGTTTAAGATTCTTCTTAAGCACTTCCTCGATATGATAGGATATTTATAAGAACAATTGGACTTAATTGTCCTTTGATGAAGAAAATCGTCCTCAAAGCAAAAACACAAAGAACTTAGACGTCATAGGAGTTGACTAGCTATAGGATTAGGAATTTGGTAGAAAACCATAACCTTTCCCCTAGCTTTACTAGGAACTTGCTTAAATATTCTAATTGTGTTTTAAGTGCGGCTTGGGATGACGGGAAGATCCTCCAGGGTACGCTTTTATTTTATTGCGATTTACTTTCTTGTAATTTACTTTATTGCGAAATGCATTTTACTTTTCTTGCATGATAAAACAATCATTGCATGAAAACCCGCACCTTTAGGATAGACCACTAAAACTGAAACCAAAACTAAGTTAAAAGTCATTGCAAGATAAAATTCACCGCCACAACATTTCAAAATATAAAACAACTCGAAATTTAATCACAAACAGAACACAAAACTACAATTGCAACTAAATTAAAACGTCCTGTTGGATGATCGGGAATACCTCGGATGATGTAACCTACGTGTTGCTAGCGGGATTTCCACGGTCTAAATGAAAGTGTGGAACTCATTCGGTTGAGTTTAGCAAATTCATCTGGACTAAGTGAATCCGATAAAAATAATGATGCCGGAAGGATGGAGCCAGTGGGATCTTAACGGTGTCGTTATAATCGACTTTAAGATTTGTTTTAATCGAAATATAAAAAAAACACTTGGAAATTAAGACTTCTCTAAACAAAACACTTTCCTCGACTCCTGATTTATGATTTCTAAAACTAAACCTCTGCAACAACAAGGAGCTCGGAGCATGGTGGGCGGCACGACCATCGTCATCGGCAAAACTCGAGTCTACTTCGACAAAACTTTCCTAGAATTAAAACAACCGAAGCCATAGGACTTCGAGGTAGCTTGCACTAGTGCGACATAAATCCTCGACTCTTCGTTAGGCATTTGCATTGCAAATTAAGCCCTAACTAGGTCTTAGGATTTCGAGGTAGTCGTCCGATACGACAATAAACCCTCACATCTTCTGAAGTTATTTGTTTGATTTTATCATACAAATATAAACCCTAATTAATTAAAATTGGCGAGATCGAAACATTTAAATAAGTATTAGGACTTTCCTAAATTCAAGCCAAACGATAGGATAGTCGGGAAATTATCGAAGTTCACTTCGAATCGGTGATTTCTCCTACCTTTCTTCCTTTGGATTCACGAAAACAAAATGTTCCAAAAATTTGATCCATTCCCTATTGAAACTCCAAAATTCAATCTTTGAAAACCTTAAACTTTGAAATTCTTGAGAGCGAGAATCATTGATTATTATCGAGAGTTTTCTTAGGTGATTCCGTCACTTAAGATGTAATTAACTATAGGGGCTTGCCCTTATAGGAATTTTAAAGAACCCGAGTAATATAAACCACTGTTTAATGTTTTCATATTAAGCGAGGGAAACTTGTCGGCTTATAAAATTGGTTCGCGGACCAAACGGATGTCACTAATCTTCTAGTTTATTTAATCAAGCCCCACCATCGAGCGGTGTGTCTATCCTTAGGGATGATACACGGTTTGTGGTGCGGTGCTCGTTCATATAAACTATTTGGGATGTGAGGTCGGTTTAATCTCATATCTTAAAACCTTCAAATTTAAAATTATTTTCAAAATCAAATACTACTTTTCAAATTATTTATTTTAATTAAATTAAAAATTCGCCGACAGATTTCTGTTAGGCGACCCCTCTTCAAAATAAAACACGACCTAAAAATATGCCGACACCGATTAATCCAATTAATTAGGTCGGGCTGATGACTAAACCTCATCAAAAATGAGGTCAACAAGGCAACCCATATTTTTTAGTTTGAGTTTAATTATCGCTCTAAGGTTATGCCTTGGTCTTGACTGAATTTGTATATAACTTGTAGAAATAGAAGGCTAACAAGTCTGCATTGGCTTAAACATTTTCTTGAAGTATATAGAAATTGGACTTGGACCACTCCATATAAAATGTGAGTAAAAAGGAGATCAAGTTAACCTTCGTTTGTGAATGTTTGTGATTTGAATTTTTCATTATTGTGTTTTTGTGTTCATCATACTTATTTATTAGACCTATTTTTACGACCAAAATTTTGCAAAATTTGACGATAGGCGAATAAGAGTCGATTGAGGTTCCGGTGCCTAGGAGCCAAAAGTTGGCGCCTAAGCTCCAGAATAACTAGCGTATCGATGATTCGATAACTAGGCGCCAGATTCCGGTGCCTAAGCACCGCGGTTACAGATCGTGGAAAAACCGAATTTCTTCAGTTTTTCACACGAAATCTCTTTATTTATAGCCTATTTTTCGTCCCCAATCCCATAGACACACTAATTTTGACCAGAGCATTTCATTTTGGAGGAGTTAGGAAGGATTTGGAGGCCATGGATAGAGGAAATCATGGAAATGAGGTATGAGACAAATCTCCTAAAGATCCTCAGCCTTATTTTAATGGTTTTATTGCTGTTAGTTTGGAGAAGATGTTTAGTCGAATGAATAAGATTGAAGCGGAACTTCAAAGTATTGGTAATCGTCTCCATGAGATGTATCACCAATAGGAACAATTGGAATGGCAAACCAAACTTCAATCTGATCACATGGCTGCCTATCATGACGCTCAAGTAGA
>JAKZJZ010001332.1:0-28855 GCA_022702705.1 Papilionanthe hookeriana x Papilionanthe teres
TGTTGACCTCATTTTTGATGAGGTCTTCTCTTCTTCTTTTAGTGCTTAGGATCTAGCCTTAGGCTTTTCCTTTGACTATCTTAGAGGATTAGAATTGGGACCCACCTTTTAGAAATTCAAACCACTTCTAAACTCCCTGCAAACTCCATGAACTTGATTGTAGACCCCTAATCACCTAGAGGGTTGAAATCGAATGTGGAAGTTTAAAGGATGAGTTCTTATAGGACTCTTTGGCCTTAGGAGGCGCCTTACAGGTGGCACAGTGCAGTGAAGGGTTGACTTGCACACACACTACACTCATACACTACACTTTCACACACCTCCTAAAACACACCCATATCCGACTTGACCTCTGACTCATGTAGGTGATTCACATGGATGGTCCTTAACCCTAAGCCCTTGGTCAGAGGGTTAGGAACAACATAGTGAATGCCTCGAAATGAGTCCCTTCATGGCTCATGTGGGCTTGATATGGCTTCATGGCTCAACAAAAATGATTTTATTCCACTGACATCCACCCAATCTTCAATTTTCCAAATTTTCAATTTTTGACCCAGGGACCCTACACACTGCTAACCTACCAAGCACTGAATAGCCGAAATTTCTCAAAAATTTCCAAATCACCCAAAATTCTCCAAAATCATTCCCAAACATTTCCACATCACTCAAATTGATCATCCATACCCAAAAATATCAAAAATTCCAAAAATACCTCCCAATACCCTCCAAATACCCAAAATACCCCTCCTAGCCAAAAAATCCAAAAATTCAGAAAATTCCCAGAAAATTCCAGAAAATCCCAAATATTCCCAATTTCATTTTGTTCAACTACACCATGGGCCAATTTTGTCAATTTACCCCACTTTTATCAAAACCCCCAATTTGACCCATTTTAACCTAAAGTAAACCCGATGTCGAAACCTAACCTACCCAATTGACCTAAATTCTGGTCCAATTCAATTCTAAACTTCAATTCAACATCCCCAACACCAATCTAGACCAAATCCAAGCTTAATTTGATTGACATTTGGATCCAATTTCACTTTTGGCCTTAAAGCCCGATTTGGACCCATGACCCAAACTTAACCCAAACTCACCCAATTCAACTCCAATTAACCCCAAATCTTTTCTAAACCTTCCTTAACATCCCCATAAACAAAACACTAACATGATTTGCCCAAGATTTTGATCCAAACCCCACTCAAATTCAACCCAAAGCTAAAAGGCCCATTTTTGACCTAAACCCGAACCTAGCCCAAATGAGCCCAAATCCCAAAATCAAAACCTAACCAAAGCCAAAACCTCTTTGAAACACTCCCATAAACATTTCCCAACATTAATTTTACATCAATTTCAACTCTAGCCCAACATTGGCCCAAGTTAGCCCAATTTGACCTACATAGGCCCACTTACCGATTAAACCCAAATTCAAACCAATTCGAGTCCAAATCACACCAAATTGACTCCAAACCACTCATGACACATCCCTAAACCAAACTCAACAATTATTTGGCCCAACCTCTTTACAAAATTTCTATCCATAAATTCATTTTCAAACCTAAAAGCCCACTTCCCTAAACCTTCCTAAAAGCTCATTTCCACCGAATACAAAAGCCCAAAATTGGCCCTAAAGCCCACATGACATTTCCATTTGCCATCCATTTAATCAAAGCCATTCCCTAAGTTATAATTCCATCATCAAACAATTCCAAATCAAGCCCCATACAAATTCACATCAAAATATCAAAATTTTTCTTAAATCCATTTACATGAAATTGACTTGACTTTTCCCAAGACGAAGGTGAGCCATGAAGCCATGCATGAGCCACATGGAAGCCATGAGAGCCTCTTTACATGTCACCATACCATATTGGGTAGGAAGGAGGGCCCCTTTCCTTAATCCCTAAAGCTCATTAGCCTTAATCATGATTCACACTAAACCTAAATTTAATCCAAATATATTTGGATGGAGACTTCTCCATGCTAAACCAAGTGATCCCTTTGATCCCCACAGCACCCAAAGCCACCTTGAAGGGTGCACCAAGCCCAAATGGGTGAGTTGACCCATTTAGACCCAAAAACTAGCCATGCCCCATTCTACTTTGGATCAAAGCCTTTACACTTGGCATTTGCCGATTGCTTGCACAAACACCCGACCACGACCCACTGACCACGAGGGTGACCCTTGCACTGCCGGCCAGCCACCCCGATCGCGCGGAAAACTCCATGGCCGAGAGGTCCGAGTCAATCCAAGCTTGGAATTCTCACCTGCTGAGATGCCCCATGCCCGGTGGCCATTGCGAGCTGTTCTTCACTTGCCATGAGCGGCTGATCCCGGCCCTCGACTCCCCACAGGAGGCCCTCAGCCACACTGCTATTTAAACTCCCCACCTCTCGGCCATGAGGAGGTGCTTGAAACAAACCTTAAGGAAACTGCGCAAAATTGTTCCGGACTACTCCCCATACACAGAGCACTTGATCCCCATTGAAATCCCCCTGCCATTTCTTCTCTGTGAGCTCAATTTCGGAGTTGAAATCCAAGCCCAAAACCAGGACACTTCTCCACAGTGGATCAATCCTCAAATTGATTGGTCCTACACCTTCACCGGACCAGAGAAGGTGTCCACCAGCAAAAGCCCCATCTCCGGGCCACCCGGTTGTTCCGGACTCCAAAGGTTGTGATCGGCCTTGGTGGAAATCACACCTAGGCAATTCACCACATCCCAGGGCTTCATCCCTAGCCTCCTGCGGCTCCAACGAACGTGCCGAGCATCTCCGATCGAGGCTTCACCTCTCGGAGCTAAGGTATGGACTCAATTCTTCATCCCGAGCTTCTAAACATTCTCCATTTCAAATGAGTCAATTTCGATAAACATTAGCCAGTATAGATGTGTTCGTCTCTTCGAGACGAATCCATAGAAGCATAAGATCATGAAAATCCATTGAGTATCGAGTGAGATATTAAGGATTTAGTGTGGACGGCTCTCGGGTGAGGACACTTGGGGACGATGAACGGATGCCGTCCATTTAATACACGCGCGGACGGACGGCCGGGATCGCGTCGGATCGAGAAGACGGAGCGATACGGCGGGTCCGGGAGCGGCGGCGCGGATGGCGGCGTCGAATGGGATCGTGACGCGTGTGCCTTCGGAGATGTTAAGGATGACGCGGCGCCGCGTGGATAAGTAGAAAATTAGGGGTATTTTCTATTTATTTAATTCCCTAAACTTCAAAAATTCATAACTTTGTGTAGGAAAATCATAAAAATAAAATAAAAATACCCTCTTGCTCGGTGAACGAGAGGAGAATAATGTGGAAAAGAAATCATTTAATTTCATCAAGTATCTTATTTTTTATAATTTATTTACTCTCTGCATACATTTAATTCTCCATGCATGTATACAATTCACCATGGCATGAGACCATAGGGCTTTTGAAGCCTCCGAATTTGGGAACATTCCACGAATTTTCCAAAGTCGGAGGCCATCCTATGAAGAGTTATTGATTTTTCAAATTCATGTCATCTGTTTTGAGTATTTTAATTCCAATAAATAGCATGTTGTGAAATAAATTCTAGGAAAATTTGGTGATGTTCCTTATGACCGAGAGAACCACTAGGAAAAATAGGTTTTGAGTTAGTTCATTTTAGACTGACCCTAATTGGCTTAAACACTCAAAATAGGTCTCTAATTAATTAGAGTTAACCATAGATCAAATTGACTTGAAATCAATTCTCCACTGACCTTTAGGATCAGAGGAACCCACCATAAAAGTTTGAAGTCGATTGGACTTGGTTAGCCACTATTAATTGGGTTGATTAAGCCATTTAGTCATTTTAAACTTTAAAAATTCATAACTTTCAAAATACCTTTCAAAAATTCACCAAATTGGTTTTGGAGCCTCTCTGATATCAGGGGAATTTAAGAAAATTAAAATTTCAATTTTCTAAAAAAGTTGATTTTTAATATTATTTTAATATTTTTAATAATTAAAAAATAATAAAAATCACAAAAATAATAAAATTCACCAAAATGTCACATTTTGAATTTTAATCACTTAGGAACAAACCCCATATTTTTCTTAGGCCTATTTGGTGAGATATTAATTTTTAAAGTTCTAGGGTAATTTTAAAATTAAAAAAATGTATTTTCTAGCATTTTCACTAAAATAATTATAATAAATCATAGAAAAATCAGAAAATTGCAAAATTTGCTTCTCTGGTTTCCTTGATATCAGAGAGATTTTTGAAAAACATAAAATTCATTTTTCAACATTTATTTTATTTTTAATTTAATTAATACTCCAGAACTTAAAATAATTCTAATAAATAAAATATAATTCAAAAAATCACAAAATTTGGTCCAAGTGGTCCTCTGGTCATTAGGAATGTCCCATAATTTTCTTAAGGACAGAAACTTTTCCTTGGTCATGTTATTAAATTTTCCTTGGAAATCTCTATTTTCTACCAAAAATAATTATATAAATAAATTAAATACGAGAAAAATCACATTTTCTCCTCTCATGTCTTTATTGACATTTGAGTGAAGTCACATAAAAATTTCAAGTTCATTTGAGTTCAATTTAGTGAGTTATGAAATTATTAAGCTTAAAGGGCAAAATGGTAATTAAAATTTTTAACCCTTAATTAAAACTTTAGGTTTAATAAAAAATTAACAAGTAAAATATTTGATCCTAATCTGATTTGGATGATTGAAATTTAATAATTGAAGGGTAGAAACCCATTAAACAATTTAAAATGATTAAACTTTAATTAAATAATTGATTAAATTTGGAAGAATAATAAAATTGGAATTATTAAAATAGGGATATTATTAGGAAGAGATTTATTCTTTAATTTAAAAAATCCCTAAATTAATCATTTCATTAATGTTTAATTCTTAATTAAAATGATAATTCAAATTTAAAACATTGAAAGACTTAATCATTAAACTAAAATTAAATAATTGAACTCTTTAATTAAAATTAAAATGAATAAAATTAAATTAAATTAAATTAAAAAATTAAATTAAAGTAAATTAAATCAAATTAAAAATTAAATTAAAAATTAAATCAAATTAAAAATTAAATTAAATTAAATTAAATTAAATTAAAATTAAATTAAATAAAATTAAATTAAATTAAATAAATTAAATTAAATTAAATTAAATTAAATCAAATTAAATTAAAAATTAAATTAAATCAAATTAATTTAATGTAACATCAAACCAAACTAAATTGAATTAAATTAAATCAAATTAAATTAAATTAAATTAAATTAAATTAAATTAAATTAAATTAAACTAAATCATATTACATTAAATTAACTTAAATTAAATTAAATTAAATTAAACCACATTACATTAAATTAAGTTAAATTAAATTAAATTAAATTAAATATAAAGACATGAAGAATTCAAAAATAAATCTAAGATAACTTGAACACTATTCCAAACTTAAATCATTAATTTGAACTTAAATTTGAATCACAAATCATTAAATATCATTTTGCCCTTAAAAGCTTTAATTATCATAACTCTAAATGGAGTATCAAATGAAATGTTACTTCACTCATAAGGACATTCAAATATCCTAATTCAACTGAGCAAGTTAACAAAACTTAACCAAACACTCGGACGATCAATTCATTTACACAATTAAATTCATTTGGACTTAAAACAATCCCAGAAATATTGAAAAGATGTTTAAGATTCGTCTTAAACACTTCCTCGATATGATAGGAATATTCTATAAGAACAAATTGAACTTAGTTGTTCTTTGATGAAGAAAATCGTCCTTAAAACCAAAATCGAAGAATCTAGACGTCATAGGAAATGACTAGCTATAGGATTAGGAATTTGGTAGAAAACCATAACCCTTACCTTAACTTTACCTAGGAACTTGCTTAAATATTCTAAGCGTGTTTTAAGTGCGGCTTGGAATGACGGGAAGACCCTCAGAGTACGCTTTTATTTTATTGCGATTTACTTTACGGTAATTTATTTAATCGCATCGCACTTATTTTTCTTGCATGATAAACAACAGTTGCATGAAAACCTACACCTTTAGGACGGAAACCAAAACTGAAACCCATAACTAAATTAAAAGACACTACAAGATAAAATTCACCTCCACAACATTTCAAAATATAAGACAACTCAAAATTTAATCACAAACAGAACACAAAATTACAACTACAACTAAATTAAAACGTCTTGTTGGATGATCGGGAATACCTCGGATGATGTAACCTACGTGTTGCTTAACGGGATTTCCCACGGTCTAAATGAAAGTGTGGAACTCATTCGATTGAGTTTAGCAAATTCATACGGACTAAGTGAATCCGATAAAAATAATGATGCCGGAAGGATGGAACCGTGGGATCTTAACCGGTGTTGTTATAATCAACTTTAAGATTTGTTTTAATTAAAACACAAAAAACACTTGGAAATTAAGACTTCTCTAAACCAAAACACTTTTCTCATCCCTTGATTTATGATTTCTAAAACTAAACCTGCGCAACAACAAGGAGCTCGGAGCATGGTGGGCGGCGCGGCCATCGTCGTCGGCAAAACTTGAATCTACTTCAGCAAAACTTTCTTAGAATTAAACAACAAAGCCATAGGACTTCGAGGTAGTTTGCCCGAGTGCAACATAAATCCTCAACTCTTCGTTAGGCATTTGCATTGCAAATTAAGCCCTAACCGGTCTTAGGATTCCGAGGTAGTCGTCCGATACGACATAAACCCTCACATCTTCGAGGCTATTTGTATGATTCTATCATATAAATATAAGCCCTAATTAATTAAAATTGGCAAGATTAAAACATTAAATAAACATTAGGACTTTCCTAAATCCAAGCCTAACAATAGGATAGTCGGGAGATTATCGAAGTTCACTTCGAATCCGTAATTTCTCCTACCTTTCTTCCTTTGAATTCCCAAAATAAAATGTTCCAAACTTGATCCATTCCCTATTGAGATTCAAAAATTCAATCCTTTGAAAACTTAAACTTTGAAATTCTTGAGAGCAGAATTATTGATTATTATCGAGAGTTTTCTTAGGTGATTCCCGTCACTTAAGATGTAATTAACTATAGGGGCTTGCCCTTATAGGGAATTTTAAAGAACCGAGGTAATATAAACCCTGTTTAATGTCATTTATATTAAGCGAGGGGAATTTGTCGGCTTATAAAATTGGTTCGCGAGACCAAACGGATGTCACAAATCTTCTAGTTTATTTAACCGAGCCCCATCATCAAGCGGTGTGTCTATCCTTAGGGATAGATACACGGTTTGTGGTGCGGTGCTCGTTTATGTAAACTATTCGGGATGTGAGATCGGTTTGATTTCATATCTTAAAATCTTCAAACTTAAAATTATTTTCAAAATCAAATGTTATCTTTTAAACTATATATTTAAATTAAATTTAAAATATAAAAAATTCGCTGACAATTTACGTAGGCGACTCCCTTTCAAAATAAAACACATAACCTAAAAATATGCCGACAACTTACGGCGACTCCATTGAGGAAAATTCCTCTCTCCATTCTAATCGGACAATTACGCTTTCAAAAATCGGTAGTGCATCCATGTCCCTTATGGATCAAACTACCCTTCTTTCCGTTGGGATACTATGTTCATTTCTACCTTGAACAAGTATAACCAACATTCTCTCGGATTTAGGAGCCATCTGTTTAGACACCTCTAAACGGAGAGGTTCCGAGATCCTTTTACCTCATTTCGAGGTGGGGTGGACCCCGATAGGTGTTAGTTTAGGAGTGATCCTTCGAGTCGAGAAGTCTTGCTTAAGACTCTCTTTTCCTTTCCAACTCCGATTCGGATTCCTTACCTTCTCTACACCTTTGAACACTCCGTTCTAAATAAACAAACCCTCTAATAAGTGATTCTTTTAATAAGTGATTCCTTCTTATAAATACATGAACATGAATGAGTTCGGACTCTTTTCAATTCCTTTCTTTTCGTCCTAAAGAAAAGAAGCATAACTTGGGATCGACAACCGAGAATCTACCTGCCGAAATGGAAGCCCCGAGCGATTTTCTCTTTTACCAATGGATGGACCTCGGCTGTCATAAGGATGAGCTGCCCGACAATGGAATCATCCGATTTGGACAAGGATTTGAAAACACGAACGTCAAGATCACCGACGTCTCCCTCTTTGCCGCGATGAACAAGGTATGCGAAGGCGAGGAGCGCGGCGCGAGTTCGACCTTAGGTCGACCCAAGAATTCCCTCCTCTGCGAAGGATCCCGACTAAGAGGAGTACCGATGTCCATAGAAGGACCGTTATCTCTACCCCATCTGGTCTAGTTGTTTACGCACCTACCCCGACTTTTGCCAAATCAAAGGGAAAGAAATCCGGAATTATGATGGACACGTTACCGTGGAGGGTACGGATCTTCTGTAAGACCTTCGTTTTCGAAATCGGGTCCGGTTCGAAGATTCCGATCAGCGACAAAGACCCAAAGAAGAAACGAAATAGAAGGATCGCTAAAGAAGCCGAAGCTGCTGAAATTGCTTTCCTAGAGGAAATTCCGGAAGCTGCCAGAATATACACCGTTCACTGAATACATACCACTCTTGGGAGGAAGCAGGTTTCATCCCCTCTCCGCCGCAGAAGATGAAGAAAATATTCGCAAGATTGCTGCCACATTACCACGGCCCGCATATTACAACGATAGCCGCAAGAAAAGAACTAGAACTACGCCGTTTGCTCGACTGCAAACTTTGGTAGAAAAGTTAGCAAAGAAGGAAAACTGCCCCGTATCAGAAATTCTACGAAGGATAGGGCGGGTGCCGATCGAAATCCCGTCTTGGGCCCCGAGTAGAACCCGCCATCATGACGGAAAAGCCAAGTAAAAGAATGAAGGCTAGTCCACCTGTTGTCGTCTCGGGATTACGGATTAGGGAGGATACCACCTTCCGACATTTGGCGGACGGACCATGCGGTCCTAGACCTTCTGCGCCGGAAGGATGGTATGGCGTCCCACTGCTGGGCGGTTGAGATTGAAACGGCAGCCCGAGAAAGAAAGTCTCGCCGGGAGACTTGAATGCGAAGAAAGTGCTACCGCGATGAAGGGGACTCGTGAGAAGGGGACCCGGCGGCTATCGCACGACAACCACGAAGACACACGAAAAGCCCCGCTAGAAGATGCCATGGAAAAGTTGAGAACCGATATCCGACGATTGGCAAAAGAAAGAGAAGAAAAGTTCGGAGACGAGATTGATTCATCGGAATTCATGGACGACGAATACGCGAGAAATCAACATGGTTGAGACACGAGCTTCATCGGCTTCGCAAGGTGCTCCTGCGGCCGCGAGAAGAGAGGAGCCGGGGCGGTAGAGAAGGCGGCTTCGGGAAAAAGACGACACGATCGCTCGAATGGCGAAAAGGATGGAAGAGATGGCCGTAGCTGCGGCCACTCTCCGGAGTCAAGTACAACCACATAGAGAGACACCCCCGGAGGTCATTCACATTGTAGACGGAGGAAAGGAGATTACGTCCGTCGATGGGGATGATCGGTGAAAAAGGATACAACACAAAGTATGATTCTCGAAAAGGATATCAAGAACTTGGTGGAACGGCGGAGTGCGAGAAGCCTTAGCACAATCGAAGAGCGGGACATCCATTCGGACGGGTAGACCTTACCCGGAAGAATTCGACGCTCGTCCGATACCGAAAGGCTTCGTACCACCTCGTCGTTCGAGACCTTCGACGGAACCGGAACCCCGACGGCATGTGGCACACTTTCGTGCCGGTTGTTGCAATGCGGCGGGAGCGATGCATTACTCTTCCGACGGTTCGTCGGCGGTCTGTCGGGAATCGCCTTCGGCGGGTATGCGGAATTACCAAATGGTTCGGTGAAGACGTTCTCGGAGCTAGAGAACCTCTTCATCGAGCGATTCGCCGGAGCTCGGCACCACATCACTATAGGTGATTTAGTGGTAGAGAAACAAAAGCCGAATGAAACTTTGGTGGATTACATACTTCGATGGAGGAACTTAAGCATGAAGTGTGAACCACGATTGCAAGAACAGCATGCGATCGGCATTTTACTAAAAAGCATCCATGGCCCGATAGCACTTCTCCTCGAGGATTCACTATTAAGACTTTTGAGAAGTTGTTAAGCAAGGCCGGAAGCTTGCAAGAGGAGGCAAAGCAATTAAGTTTCACCGATAAAACAGATAAACAAAAGCCTGTAAAGACTTTTGAAAAGAAATCCGGGATCGTTGCAGCAGTTGACAAAGGCGAAGCAACCGATGCAAATACCACCGAACGGCCGCGAGCAACCACAACGGAATTACCGGCAACCCCGGCCCGGCTATCGGTCATCTCCGCGGTATGAACAACCGCCTCGTCCGCAACGTACATTAAGAGAGCTTTTGAGCGAGAGAATATCCGTTCAAGAATGAAGCGATGCCGAAAATGTTCCGTAGTTTGATGAAGACTCCGGATTTCCAGCTGCCGGAGCCTAAAAGACCGAGAGGAAGTCAACAAGAAAGGTGATCCCGACTTTTGCCCTTACCACTTAGGATGCTTGGGCACAAAATAGAAGATTGCATTACCTTCAAAAGTTGGCTCGATGACAACCTTGCGGAAAGGGAATATAACGATCTCGAAGGAGTACATGAAGGAACCCCGGAAAGGAGGTTCCGTCGATGTTGTCTCGGCCCGATCCCATCATTCCGATAGATCCTATACGGCTGACGATGGATGGACTACCGCTTGGACGAGGTCTTCGAAAAGATTTTAGACGGCATCCAAGCCGCTTCGGTGCGAGCTTCAATTCGAGTTTGAAACACTGTTAAGCCGGTACTTATCACTTGCGATAGAAGAACCACCTCGACGGAGACGATTGAAGAAAAGAAGAAAATTGACGAAGAAGAGAAGACCGAGACACCTAAGGCTAGACTAGGGGCTGCTTATCCTAGGATAGTTGTTTTCGATTCGGGGAGAAATCCCTCGAACCCACGACTACGTATGATTATCTGCTCACTTCGGTGGGATCATATAATGATAAGGGTGATGGCGTTGGCTACGTTTTGATTGTTTCTAACGATTACGTAACTAACGATAATCCGGATATCGATTTCGATACCAACGACAATTCTCGAATCATACACGATCTCGACGAGCAAAATAATGAAGAAGACATCCATCGAGGAGGCTACGAGAGTTCAACGAAGCAACGAATCTATTTGCGAGTTTCGAGGAGCCCCGATCACGATAGAGTTGGAGCCTTCGGACTGCGAAGCTAATCCGGAAGAGCACTGTCATTCCGATTCGAAGAGACACGGCGAGCTCGACAATAGATTCGGAAGAAATTACGAAGTCGACTTAAGGAGTGGAAAAGTTCTACCTCCGAGAATGGGTCCGAAAGACGAAGGAAAGCGGTGGTTGTTCGGGAAGAACCAACCCGGCGAGAAGAAATACCCATTCGAGAAGAAGCGAGAGACACATGAAAACAAAGTGGATTACAACGTGCTAGCCCATCTTAGGAAACTACCGACCGAGCCGAGCATCTACGATGCTCTCATCTTATCAAAGGAGATGAGAGAAGCTCGATCGAGGCCTTACTTGATCCGGAAATTTGCTTAGCTCAAATGGCCGGAGATTCCTTAGATGAGGTTTGCTCGTTAAAGGAACAACGAGGTGTTACCTTCGCGGACGATGACCTACTACTTGGAACGGCGAGACCACAACCGACCGTTGTACATTTCGGTTACAATCGGAAAGTTTACACTCTCCGGAGTATTGGTGGATCCGGGAGCATCAATCGATATAATGAATCTTCGAACGCTAGCATACTTGGAAATTGATGCTCGCGAGCTCGAAGCGGACAAAATGTTATTAAGAGGATTCGACCAGGAAAGGAGAAAGAGCCCTCGGATCAATAACGCTGCGATGAAGACCGGTGACTTAGCAAAGACAACCGCGAAATTTCACATAATTGATTCGAAACGTCGTTCAACGCTCTGTCGGGCCGACCATGGATACATGAAAACGGGATGGTACCATCATCTCTACATCGGTGCATCGAAATACTACGATGGAGGGGAACGAGTGCATCAAAGGTGACTTACAACCATTCTCCGTACATGAAATTGGAATCCACGAGGATGCGGCTTATTATGCACCACCGAAGAAAACGATCTTCTCCGGAGATACCATAACAAATGAAGCAAAGAAAGTTCGGGACAACGAAGAACTCGAAGTTCTAGTCAACGAGTCACTCACCACTCCCTTACGGCGAGATGGTGAAGGTTTCTCCACAACTCGCATCCGAGGTCGAGGCCGGGGACGAGGTCGTGGTAGAGACGTTAGGACGATTGGACGGAGGAAACCAACCATCAATGTCGATTGGGAAGATAGTTCGAAGAAGAAAAAGAAATCAAACAAGAAGCGGCGATAATAAGTCGGAAGAAGCCGCAATTCAGAATCCCTCTCGAAGATGAGAAGAAACGAAGAATATAAATCGATGTACGAGAAGATTAACCACTACGTACATCACTATGACCACGACCCCGATCCATTCTAATAAGATTGAGGGTATGGAGGTCAAAGAGGTACGTAGCGGTGGTGCAAAACCAATCAAATTCTACGGTGGTGCTTCTTCCTCCAAAGCTGAAAATAATGTACAATTTGAAGATGCTACTTCATCGAGAATTAATGGAATTGCCTTTTGAGTGGTACTCTCACTGTGTTCAAAATTTAATTCGGCGTGGTTTCTTACCTCGACAATGGACAAAAGGTCGATCACAACGTTTTGAAAATTTATGGAATAACTCCGGTCGTCACCCAATTCGAAGCATGGTCTCGGATTCGGCACGGTAGGATCGAGTTGATGATGCTGAATTTTGCTTGGTTGTCACTTGCGAATCTAATGAAAGCGCATGGAAACTACGGACGAACTCGAAGATTTACAAATTGGAGACGCTCCACCGAATTCGAAGAAGAAATCAAATCTACGATAGATGAATTAACGGAAGTTAACTTAGGTACTAGCGAAGAGCCTAGACCTACCTTTGTTAGCTCCTTACTCGATAAAGAAGACTCGGAAGAAATAATCAAGTTATTAATGGAATTTAAAGACTGTTTTGCTTGGAGCTACGATGAGATGCCAGGATTAGCTCCAGAGGTCGCAGTCCATAAGCTAGGAGTGGATCCTACTTCCGTCCCGGTCAGACAAGGTCCCAGAAGAATGCGTCTAGAAGTCGAACAACAAGTCATAGCTGAAGTTAAAAAGCTAATAGACGCTAAATTTGTCCGTGAAGAACAATACCCGACTTGGTTAGCCAACGTGGTACCGATCGGGAAGAAGAATGGTCGGATCGAGAATTTGTGTGGATTTCGAGAGATTTAAACAAGGCATGTCCGAAAAGATGAATTTCCTCTGCCGATCCCGGAATTAATGATCGACATTGCTTCAACACATGAAATATTCTCATTCATGGATGGATCTTCGGGATACAACCGGATAAAAATGGCTCCGAGAAGATGAAAAGCTTACGGCATTCGAACGCCGATCGGAGTATTTTGCTACACGGTGATGCCATTCGGATTGAAGAACGCGGGAGCGACCTACCGAAGAGCAATGACGAGAATTTTTGATGATCTCATCCATAATCAAGTCGAATGCTACGTGGACGATGTGGTCATCGAAAGCAAAGTAAAGGACAACCACTTGTATGATTTGAGAATTGTTTTCGAACGATTAAGACAATTTAACCTTAAGATGAATCCCTTAAAATGCGCCTTCGGCGTCACCTCCGGGAAATTCTTAGGATTCGTTGTCCGACATCGTGGAATCGAAATCGACCCGGAAAAGATTAAAGCCATCTTAGAAATGCCACCTCCCAAAACCTTAAAACAACTACGATCTTTTCAAGGAAGGCGGCATATCTTCGACGCTTTATCTCGAACACTGTCGAGTAGGTGTCGGCCTTTCTCGGCACTAGTTAAAAAGGACGCCAAATTTATTTGGGAAGAGAAATGCCGAGAGGGCCTTCGAGGACATTAAACAATATTTAATGACACCTCCTGTCTTAGCGGCCCCGGTCTCGGGTAGACCGCTAATACTTTACACCGCGGCTTTAGACGACTCTCTCGGAGCCTGTTAGCCGGAGTCGATGATGAGGGTAAAGAAAATGCTCTTTACTACTTAAGCCGTCGTTTACTTGCCGACGGAAATAAGGTATCCCGCAATTGAAAAGCATTGTTTGGCCCTGATCTTCGCCGCTCAAAAGCTCAGGCATTACATGCTTTCTCATAAGGTCAACCTAATCTCGAAGTTTAATCCATTGCAATACTTGATGACTCGTCCAACGCTTTCCGGCAGACTTGCCAGATGGTCGATGATATTATTGCAATTCGATATAACTTTCGTGCCTCTCCGTGCCGTAAAGGGACAAGTCTTAGCAGACTTCCTTGCGGCACACCCTTTGCGGCGAATCTCCTCTCGATGACGACTTGCCGGATGAACAAATAATGAACCTAGAAGACCTTGATGATCGACGTTGGGAATTATATTTCGACGGAGCATCTTCGGCACACAAAGACGAAGAATCGCAAGTGATAGTGCCGGTAAGGCGGGAATCGGGCTAATCTTTATAACACGGAGCGGGGGATGTTAAGATACTCCTACCACTTGACGGAGCCGTGTACGAACAACGAAGCGGAATACGAAGCCCTCATAACGGGGCCGGAATTAACCATTCGAATGGGGATAACGAGACATCGACATCTACGGGGATTCACGGTTAATCATTCAACGGATCGCCGGACAATACAGAATTTTAAAACCAAGACTCGAGCAATACTTCCGGTATGCCATACGAGCTGTTGGAACGGATTCCAGAATGTGACAATCTACAAAATTCCCAGAAAGAAAACGCTTTAGCGGATGCGCTAGCTCGTCTCGCAAAAGAATTTGCATGTTTGCAAGATGAATCGGTGGAAGTGTCGATTCACGGACGTCGGGTCCTATCACGGCTCGACATAGACACGATACACAAATCGAAAAGGAAAAAGGATCGGTTGCGACGGTGACGAGAAAACACGGAAGATTGGCGACGGCCATTGATAGATTACACTGCAAACGGGAAAACTACCGGATGATAGGTCGCTAGCCCATCGGATCGAAAAGAACTGCGTCCTACGCATTAGTAAACAACACGTTATACGGAAGGTCTTTCGATCGAATGTGGCTAAGGTGCCTAAGCGGGTCCGAGGCCCGTGAAATTGTTAAGGAGGTACATTCGGGACTACGTGGCGCTCACCGGTCGGGTCCGAAGATGAAAATGAAAATTAAAAGACTAGGGTACTACTGGCCCTCGATGATGACCGGTCGCATGAAAATCGCCAAGAGGCGTCACCGATGCCGAGTGCACGGAGTGGTTCCGCACCGACCTCCAAATGTGCTACATCCAGACAATTGCATCGTGGCCATTTGAATGTTGGGGCACGAATATAGTGGGTCCGATAGAACCACCATCTTCGAAAGGACATCGCTTCATTCTTGCGGCTACGGATTACTTTTCCAAGTGGGCGGAGGCGGTTCCACTTAGAGAAGTGAAAGCACATCACGTACTACAATTTTTCGAGAACCAAGTTGTTTACCGTTTCGGAGTGCCGCGCGGAATCATCTCGGATAATGGGTCGGCGATTCGGAAGCACACAAATCAACAATTTTGTCGGGAGACACGGAATCGGCGGCGATATTCAACAATTTACTACCCAAGAGCAAACGGCCTTGCTGAGGCTTTTAATAAAACTCTCGTTCAAATTTTAAAGAAAACCTTGGACGATAATAAGAGAAATTGGCACGAGAAGTTGTTAGAAGCCTTATGGGCCTACGGACAACCTTCGAACTCCTACGCAAGCTACACCTTACGCTGCGGTGTATGGGTCCGAGCGGTGTTACCTTTAGAGGTCCGGCTTCCTTCACTCGGAATTGCGAGTTGCAAATAAAATCACAACGAAGAGAACGCCAAATTACGACTCGAAGAATTAGAGAGCACGGAAGGGAAAAGACTTGCGGCGCAACGAATTTAGAGCTGTACCAAGCTAAGATGGTTCGAGCTCATGACAGGCTGGTCCGCCCGAGAACCTTCAAAGTTGGTGATTTAGTTCTCGTTCTCAAAAGACCTATTCTTGCACACGCAAGATAGGAGGAAAATTTGAACCCACTTGGGAAGGACCGTTTGTGGTTGAAGCGGTATACTCGGGAGGTTCCTACCGGCTAGTGAATTGCCGAGGAGAACGACACATGCTTCCGATCAATGGACGATACTTGAAAAAGTACTACGCTACCTGATGTTTCGAAGGAATGAATTCTTCAGCCCTAAGAAACACGGGTGAAGTAATTACTTATGATTGGGTCCGAACCAAAAAATAAAAAATAAAATAAAATAATAAAATGTGCTAAAATAAATAAAATCCTGATAATAAAATTTTCCTTGTTTTCTTTTCCAAATCAAAATCTCTTTCCTGATCTTATCCCACTTCATTCCTGTTAAGTTTAAAAATAAAAGAATAATAAAAAAATGTCTTTAATAAACATTTTCTTAATGTTCTTGTTCTTAGTACGACCCACTGATCCTTTTCCTTGTCTTTTCGCGGGGAAATGTCGAGCGGGCGGTTGGTCTCGAACTTTAAGAATGGCGTAAGCCTTGCACTCGATGAAAAGAGGGTGAAGGATGGAGCGATAATCGAGATTGACTCGGATTTCGCACCGGCGAGCCTACGATACGAGGAAAGTGAGCTGGGTCCCGGTTGACCGAGAAGAACGCCGGACATACGAGTGATGAAAGTGGGTGGCCCAAGCCACCAATCCAGCAACAAGAAAAGAAAGACAAACATTGAAGAAGATAAGAAAATGAAGTACGTAGTCGCTACGGCGAGAGGCGAGGCTTGTCGGCGCCGCGCCCGAGAGATTCGAAGTTCGAAGAGCTACTCTCACGGCAACGCAACGAAGAAATAAGAATCGCCGTATCAGTAAGATGTTAACAAAACTAGCTGCGGACCAGCGCGACGAGACAGTTGCTAATGTCAGTGCATACACCTCAAGGACACCGGTTCACCAGGAACCTGAAGAAAGGAGGCCAGCTCCTAGGATGACGAGAAGAACCGGGGAAATCTTCGGAAGATCGGAAGAAAGAAGGCTACCACGCCACCGGATAGAACCACCGATGATGCATGACCTTGTTGCGGAAGCAACCCGGGGGATGTCCCGACGGGCATCATCCACGAGGAGCCAAGGTATGCGGGGAGAACGTGAAGGGATTGAACCGTATATTCCACGATATGTCACCGAGGCCTCGCCATGCCGGATCATTCGGAATACGAGCTGGAGAGAATGCAGAATGTTGAAAAGAAAACCTTTGAATACTTCGAGAGAATTAAAGGCAGAAGAATCAATATACTAGAAGGCCTCGAGCTACATACAGACGTATTCTCAGAGTATGAACAGCAGCAAATCGTGGATTGCATCCGGGATTTGAAAAGAATGGGCCGAGCGGGCCTCCTAAGGGAAAATACATACTCAGAACCTCGGAGATGGATGCCAGGGAAGGGAAGAATCACAATACAATGTGGATGCTGTTACAACTTTGCGGAGGACAGGAAGGGAAACCCACCGGGAATACTCCGTCATGGGCAAGTGGATCCGATGCCATTAGTCATCAAGAGAATGGTAAAGAGATTGATAACATGGAGGGTACTGCCAGCGGATTGCATACCCGATAGCTGCATCATCAACATCTACAAACAGGGTATCTGCATACCCCCGCACATAGATCACCACGACTTTGTCGAGACCCTTACTGCACGGTCTCTTTCTCGAGCGAGTGTAACATCATGTTCGGATCGACCTCCGGATAGCGGAGTCCGGGTGAGTTCCGAGGGCCGGTAAAGATACCTTTACCGGTAGGTTCCGTCATGATGCGAAGGGCAACGGAGCGGATATCGCTAAGCATTGCATACCGGGAGTACCGGTGAAGCGGATCTCGGTTACTTTCGAAGGATGGACGACGGGAAGACACCTTACCATTTCCGGCCGGACCCGGAGCTAGAGAGCCTCCGGCCTTACGAGCTGCGAGTTACATGGAAAATATCACACCTCCAATGTACATCCATACGGCATCCTTGCCGAGGATGGCTTGGAAGGTGATGTTATTGACCATGTACCCCACTATTCGGACATGGATTTTTGACGAGATGCTTCTTTGGATGGATCAACAAAGATCATACACGGTCCGTTTTGAGTTTACATGGATTGTATGAAATATATTCCGGATCGAGATGTATGATGTATCTTCTACATGATTGGAATGAAAGTGACCATGTCACATTTTTGGCCTTCACCTCTTTTGTGCAAATTGATTGGGAAACGTCGTTAAAGTTAAATGAACTTCGAACAAAGAACAGAAAAGGAATAAAAAAAAATAATAAAAGAAAACTTTCCTTAAAAAAAAAATCTAAAAGAAATGACAAACACCAAATTCACATGAACATTAAATAAACGATAAAATAAAATTTGAATCATTAAAAGATAAACAAAATCAACATAAATGTTAAATCAAATTCTCGATCAAATTTCAAATGTGATCTTCCGAATTTCAAATCAAATCTTAAATCAAATTTCAACCGAATTCAAACTCATCCTTCCAAATCTCGATCAAATTCAAGTTCGATCTTTCCGGATTCCAAATCTCTATCAAATCTCAAATTCGATCTTCCGGATCTTAAATCAAATCTCGATCGAAAATTCAAATTCAATCTCCCAAATCCGAAATCCAATCCGTTCTGTTCTCTCCCTAGTATGGGATGGAAGCGGTTGATTCCATTGACACGGATCGAATCTGATGGCGAGGAATTATATCCAATCCAAACCAGCAACTTCCGATCGACTCTTTTGAATGGGATATGTGGCATCTACGTATTCTCTCCTAATCTATTTCCTTCCACGAAAGTCTTTTACAACTTTCATGAAATTCTCGAAAAACCAAAATTCCACACTCTTCAAATCAACACTACAAATCTTTGCAAAATCAATTACCAAAAAAACATCAAATTCAAACTTTTGGGTCGAGGATTTTACATCCAAGACTGCATTTGCTTTAGGATTCTTTCCTATTGCCTTTGAAATACATCAAATTCAAACTTTTGGGTCGAGGATTTTACATCCAGATACGCATTGCTTTAGGATTCTTTCCCTATTGCCTTGAAATACATCAAATTCGAACTTTTGGGTCGAGGATTTTACATCCAGGACCGCCTTGCTTTAGGATTCTTTCCTATTGCCTTGAAATACATCAAATTCAAACTTCTGGGTCGAGGATTTTACATCCAAGGCTGCCTTGCTTTAGGATTCTTTCCCTATTGCCTTTGAAATACATCGAATTCGAACTTTTGGGTCGAGGATTTTACATCAGACGCACCTTTTAGGATTCTTTCCCTATTGCCTTTGAAATACATCAAATTCAAACTTCGGGTCGAGGATTTTACATCCAAGATGCCCTTTAGGATTCTTTCCCTATTGCACTGAAATACATCAAATTCAAACTTCGGGTCGAGGATTTTACATCCAAGACTGCCTTCGCTTTAGGATTCTTTCCCTATTGCCTTGAAATACATCAAATTCAAACTTTTGGGTCGAGGATTTTACATCCAAGGCTGCACTTGCTTTAGGATTCTTTCCTATTGCCTTTGAAATACATCAAATTCAAACTCTTGGGTCGAGGATTTTACATCCAAGACCGCCTTTGCTAGGATTCTTTCCCTATTGCCTTGAAATACATCAAATTCAAACTCTTGGGTCGAGGATTTTACATCCAAGACTGCCTTTGCTCTAGGATTCTTTCCTGTTGCCTTTGAAATACATCAAATTCGAACTTTTGGGTCGAGGATTTTACATCCAAGACTGCCTTCGCTTAGGATTCTTTCCCTATTGCACTGAAATACATCAAATTCAAACTTTTGGGTCGAGGATTTTACATCCAGAGACTGCCTTGCTTTAGGATTCTTTCCTATTGCCATTGAAATACATCAAATTCGAACTTTTGGGTCGAGGATTTTACATCCAGACTGCACTTGCTTTAGGATTCTTTCCTGTGCATTGAAATACATCAAATTCAAACTTTCGGGTCAAGGATTTTACATCCAAGACTGCACTTGCTTTAGGATTCTTCCCTATTGCCTTTGAAATACATCAAATCAAATTCCGGGGTTAAGGATTTTACATCCGAGACTGCATTGCTTTAGGATCATTTCCTATTGCAATGAAATACATCAAAATCAAACTCTTGAGGTTAAGGATTTTACATCCAATACCGCATTACTACGAGATCTTTCCTCATTGTAATGATCCAATCCAATCGATTCGATCTTCTTTTGGGGTTGAGGATGTTACATCTAAAACCTCAAAATTCCAATTTTCATTTCAAATCAAATTCCTTCAAATTAATCTTGACAAACTTCAATCTAAATTAAAACTCCAAATTGAAATCTAAACTCACACATCATGACTTGAACATGAAACAAAATAAAATCTAAATCGAAATTCTCCCAAATCATGTGATTTGGGATTCACCTCCTTTTCCTTTCCCAGGCGAGAGTTCGAGAATCTCCGGTTCCGGAGATATACTTGACACTCCCCAGGCTGAAGCTCTTCTACTTCGTCCTAAGTTTGTTACTTGGACATACGTGTTGGTTTTGTTGATCGCTTCGGTCAACACCAATACGCGCGGTGTGCTCCGTCGGCTCACCACACCTATTGGGGGTCCATTTGTTGACCTCATTTTTTATGAGGTCTTCTCTTCTTCTTTTAGTGCTTAGGATCTAGCCTTAGGCTTTTCCTTTGACTATCTTAGAGGATTAGAATTGGGACCCACCTTTTAGAAATTCAAACCACTTCTAAACTCCTGCAAACTCCACAAACTTGACTGTAGACCCCTAATCACCTAGAGGGTTGAAATCGAATGTGGAAGTTTAAAGGATGAGTTCTATAGGACTCTTTGGCCTTAGGACTGCCCTGGGTGGCCTGGTCTGGTGAAGGGTTGACTTGCACACACACTACACTCATACACTACATTTCCATACACCTCCTAAAACACACCCATATCCGACTTGACCTCCTGACTCATGTAGGTGATTCACATGGATGGTCCTTAACCCCTAAGCCCTTGGCTAAGAGGGTTAGGAACAACATAGTGAATGCCTCAAATGAGTCCCTTCATGGCTCATGTGGGCTTGATATGGCTTCATGGCTCAACAAAAATGATTTTATTCCACTGACATCCACCCAATCTTCAATTTTCCAAATTTTCAATTTTTGACCCCCGGGACCCTACACCCGCTAACCTACCCGAAGCCCTAAATAGCCCAAATTTCTCAAAAATTTTCAAATCACCCAAAATTCTCCCAAAATCATTCCAAAACATTTCCACATCACTCAAATTGATCACCCATACCCAAAAATATCAAAAATTCCAAAAATACCTCCCAATACCCTCCAAATACCCAAAATACCCCTCCTAGCCAAAAAATCCAAAAATTCAGAAAATTCCCAGAAAATTCCAGAAAATCCCAAATATTCCCAATTTCATTTTGTTCAACTACACCATGGGCCAATTTTGTCAATTTACCCCACTTTTATCAAAACCCCCAATTTGACCCATTTTAACCTAAAGTAAACCCAATGTCAAACCTAACCTACCCAATTGACCTAAATTCTGGTCCAATTCAATTCTAAACTTCAATTCAACATCCCCAACACCAATCTAGACCAAATCCAAGCTTAATTTGATTGACATTTGGATCCAATTTCACTTTTGGCCTTAAAGCCCAATTTGGACCCATGACCCAAACTTAACCCAAACTCACCCAATTCAACTCCAATTAACCCCAAATCTTTTCTAAACCTTCCTTAACATCCCCATAAACAAAACACTAACATGATTTGCCCAAGATTTTGATCCAAATCCCACTCAAATTCAACCCAAAGCTAAAAGGCCCATTTTTGACCTAAACCCAAACCTAGCCCAGAATGAGCCCAAATCCCAAAATCAAAACCTAACCAAAGCCAAAACCTCTTTGAAACACTCCCATAAACATTTCCCAACATTAATTTTACATCAATTTCAACTCTAGCCCAACATTGGCCCAAGTTAGCCCAATTTGACCTACATAGGCCCACTTACCAATTAAACCCAAATTCAAACCAATTCAAGTCCAAATCACACCAAATTGACTCCAAACCACTCATGACACATCCCTAAACCAAACTCAACAATTATTTGGCCCAACCTCTTTACAAAATTTCTATCCATAAATTCATTTTCAAACCTAAAAGCCCACTTCCCTAAACCTTCCTAAAAGCCATTTCGACCAAATACAAAAGCCCAAAATTGGCCCTAAAGCCCACATGACATTTCCATTTGCCATCCATTTAATCAAAGCCATTCCCTAAGTTATAATTCCATCATCAAACAATTCCAAATCAAGCCCCATACAAATTCACATCAAAATATCAAAATTTTTCTTAAATCCATTTACATGAAATTGACTTGACTTTTCCCAAGCCAAAGGTGAGCCATGAAGCCATGCATGAGCCACATGGAAGCCATGAGAGCCTCTTTACATGTCACCATACCATATTGGGTAGGAAGGAGGGCCCCTTTCCTTAATCCCTAAAGCTCATTAGCCTTAATCATGATTCACCTAAACCTAAATTTAATCCAAATATATTTGGATGGGGACTTCTCCATGCTAAACCAGCTGATCCCTTTGATCCCCCACAGCACCCAAAGCCACCTTGAAGGGTGCACCAAGCCCAAATGGGTGAGTTGACCCATTTAGACCCAAAAACTAGCCATGCCCCATTCTACTTTAGATCAAAGCCTTTACACTTGGCATTTGCCGATTGCTTGCACAAACACCGGCCACGACCCACGACCACGAGGGTGACCCTTGCCTGCCGGCCGGCCACCCTAGTCGCCGGGAAAACTCCATGGCCGAAAGGTCCAAGTCAATCCAAGCTTTGAATTCTCACTGTCGAGCTGCCCCATGCCCGAGTGGCCATTGCGAGTTGTTCTTCACTTGCCATGAGCGAGCGATCCCAGCCCTCGACTCCCCGCGGGAGGCCCTCCAGCCACCCCTATTTAAACTCCCCACCTCTCGGCCATGAGGAGGTGCTGAAACAAACCTTAAGGAAACTCTGCCAAAATTGTTCCAGACTACTCCCCATACACAGAGCACTTGATCCCCATTGAAATCCCCCTGCCATTTCTTCTCTGTGAGCTCAATTTCAGAGTTGAAATCCGAGCCGAAAACCGGGACACTTCTCCACGGTGGATCAATCCTCAAATTGATTGGTCCTACACCTTCACCGGACCAGAGAAGGTGTCCACCAGCCAAAAGCCCCATCTCCGGGCCACCCGGTTGTTCCGGACTCCGAAGGTTGTGATCGGCCTTGGTGGAAATCACACCTAGAGCAATTCACCACATCCCCGAGGCTTCATCCCTAGCCTCCTGCGGCTCCAACGAACGTGCCGAGCATCTCGATCGAGGCTTCACCTCTCGAGCTAAGGTATGGATCAATTCTTCATCCCGAGCTTCTAAACATTCTCCATTTCAAATGAGTCGATTTCGATAAACATTAGCCGTATAGATGTGTTCGTCTCTTCAAGACGAATCCATAGAGCATAAGATCATGAAAATCCATTGAGTATCGAGTGAGATATTAAGGATTTAGTGTGGACGGCTCTCGGGTGAGGACACTTGGGGACGATGAATGGATGCCGTCCATTTAATACACGCGCGGACGGATGGCCAGGATCGCGTCGGATCAGAAGACGGAGCGATACAGCGGGTCCCGGGAGCGCTGACGCGGATGGCGGCGTCGAATGGGATCGTGACGCGTGTGCCTTCGGAGATGTTAAGGATGACGCGGCGCCGCGTGGATAAGTAGAAAATTAGGGGTATTTTCTATTTATTTAATTCCCTAAACTTCAAAAATTCATAACTTTGTGTAGGAAAATCATAAAAATAAAATAAAAATACCCTCTTGCTCAGTGAACAGAGGAGAATAATGTGGAAAAGAAATCATTTAATTTCATCAAGTATCTTATTTTTTATAATTTATTTACTCTCTGCATACATTTAATTCTCCATGCATGTATACAATTCACCATGGCATGAGACCATAGGGCTTTTGAAGCCTCCGAATTTGGGAACATTCCCCGAATTTTCCAAAGTCGGAGGCCATCCTATGAAGAGTTATTGATTTTTCAAATTCATGTCACTGTTTTGAGTATTTTAATTCCAATAAATAGCATGTTGTGAAATAAATTCTAGGAAAATTTAGTGATGTTCCTTATGACCGAGAGAACCCTAGGAAAAATAGGTTTTGAGTTAGTTCATTTTAGACAACCCTAATTGGCTTAAACACTCAAAATAGGTCTCTAATTAATTAGAGTTAACCATAGATCAAATTGACTTGAAATCAATTCTCCATTGACCTTTAGGATCGGAGGAACCCACCATAAAAGTTTGAAGTCAATTGGACTTGGTTAGCCACATTAATTGGGTTGATTAAGCCATTTAGTCATTTTAAACTTTAAAAATTCATAACTTTCAAAATACCTTTCAAAAATTCACCAAATTGGTTTTGGAGCCTCTCTGATATCAGGGGAATTTAAGAAAATTAAAATTTCAATTTTCTAAAAAAGTTGATTTTTAATAATTAAAAAATAATAAAAATCACAAAAATAATAAAATTCACCAAAATGTCACATTTTGAATTTTAATCACTTAGGAATAAACCCCATATTTTTCTTAGGCCTATTTGGTGAGATATTAATTTTTAAAGTTCTAGGGTAATTTTAAAATTAAAAAAAAAATGTATTTTCTAGCATTTTCACTAAAATAATTATAATAAATCATAGAAAAATCAAAAAATTGCAAAATTTGCTTCTCTGGTTTCCTTGATATCAGAGAGATTTTTGAAAAGCATAAAATTCATTTTTCAACATTTATTTTATTCTTAATTTAATTAATACTCCAGAACTTAAAATAATTCTAATAAATAAAATATAATTCAAAAAATCACAAAATTTGGTCCAAGTGGTTCTCTGGTCATTAGGAATGTCCCATAATTTTCTTAAGGACAGAAACTTTTCCTTGGTCATGTTATTAAATTTTCCTTGGAAATCTCTATTTTCTACCAAAAATAATTATATAAATAAATTAAATACAGAAAAATCACATTTTCTCCTCTCATGTCTTTAGTGACATATGAGTGAAGTCACATAAAAATTTCAAGTTCATTTGAGTTCAATTTAGTGAGTTATGAAATTATTAAGCTTAGAGGGCAAAATGGTAATTAAAATTTTAACCCTTAATTAAAACTTTAGGTTTAATAAAAAATTAACAAGTAAAATATTTGATCCTAACCTGATTTGGATGATTGAAATTTAATAATTGAAGGGTAGAAACCCATTAAACAATTTAAAATGATTAAACTTTAATTAAATAATTGATTAAATTTGGAAGAATAATAAAATTGGAATTATTAAAATGGGGATATTATTAGGAAGAGATTTATTCTTTAATTTAAAAAATCCCTAAATTAATTATTTCATTAATGTTTAATTCTTAATTAAAATGATAATTCAAATTTAAAACATTGAAAGACTTAATCATTAAACTAAAATTAAATAATTGAACTCTTTAATTAAAATTAAAATGAATAAAATTAAATTAAATTAAATTAAAAAAAATTAAATTAAAGTAAATTAAATCAAATTAAAAATTAAATTAAAAATTAAATCAAATTAAAAATTAAATTAAAAAATTAAATTAAATTAAGAATTAAATTAAATAAAATTAAATTAAAAAATTAAATTAAATTAAATTAATTAAATTAAATTAAATTAAATTAAATCAAATTAAATTAAAAATTAAATTAAATCAAATTAATTTAATGTAACATCAAACCAAACTAAATTGAATTAAATTAAATCAAATTAAAAATTAAATTAAAAATTAAATTAAATTAAATTAAATTAAATTAAATTAAACTAAATCATATTACATTAAATTAACTTAAATTAAATTAAATTAAATTAAACCACATTACATTAAATTAAGTTAAATTAAATTAAATTAAATTAAATATAAAGACATGAAGAATTCAAAAATAAATCTAAGGTAACTTGAACACTATTCCAAACTTAAATCATTAATTTGAACTTAAATTTGAATCACAAATCATTAAATATCATTTTGCCCTTAAAAGCTTTAATTATCATAACTCCTAAATGGAGTATCAAGTGAAATGACACTTCACTCATAAGGATATTCAAATATCACTAATTCACTGAGCAAGAAATAAAACTTAACCGAAACACCTCGGATGATTAATTCACTTAAACAATTAGAATTCATTTAGACTTAGGACAATTCCAGAAATATTGAAAAGATGTTTAAGATTCGTCTTAAACACTTCCTCGATATGATGGAATATCCTTAAGAACAAATTGAGCTTAGTTGTTCTTTGGTGAAGAAAACCATCCTTAAAACCAAAATTGAAGATCTAGACGTCATAGGAGATGACTAGCTATAGGATTAGGAACTTGGTAGAAAACCATAACCCTTACCTTAACTTTACCTAGGAACTTGCTTAAATATTCTAACCGTGTTTTAAGTGCGGCTTGGAATGACGGGAAGACCCTCAGGTACGCTTTTATTTTATTGCGATTTACTTTACGGTAATTTATTTAATCGCATCGCACTTATTTTTCTTGCATGATAAACAACAGTTGCATGAAAACCTACACCTTTAGGACACAAACCAAAGCTGAAACCCATAACTAAATTAAAAGACACTACAAGATAAAATTCACCTCCACAACATTTCAAAATATAAGACAACTCAAAATTTAATCACAAACGAGAACACAAAATTACAACTACTAACTAAATTAAAACGTCTTGTTGGATGATCGGGAATACCTCGGATGATGTAACCTACGTGTTGCTAACGGGATTTCCCACGGTCTAAATGAAAGTGTGGAACTCATTCGGTTGAGTTTAGCAAATTCATACGGACTAAGTGAATCCGATAAAAATAATGATGCGGAAGGATGGAGCCGTGGGATCTTAACCGGTGTTGTTATAATCAACTTTAAGATTTGTTTTAATTAAAACACAAAAAACACTTGGAAATTAAGACTTCTCTAAACCAAAACACTTTTCTCATCCCTTGATTTATGATTTCTAAAACTAAACCTCTGCAACAACAAGGAGCTCGGAGCATGGTGGGCGGCGCGGCCATCGTCGTCGAGCAAAACTCGAGTCCGCTTCAGACAAAACTTTCTTAGAATTAAATAACCAAGCCATAGGACTTCGAGGTAGTTTGCCCGAGTGCAACATAAATCCTCGACTCTTCGTTAGGCATTTGCATTGCAAATTAAGCCCTAACCGGTCTTAGGATTCCGAGGTAGTCGTCGATACGATATAAACCCTCACATCTTCGAGAGCTATTTGTATGATTTTATCATATGAATATAAGCCCTAATTAATTAAAATTGGCAAGATTAAAACATTAAATAAACATTAGGACTTTCCTAAATCCAAGCCGAAACAATAGGATAGTCGGGAGATTATCGAAGTTCACTTCGAATCCGTAATTTCTCCTACCTTTCTTCCTTTGAATTCCCAAAATAAAATGTTCCAAACTTGATCCATTCCTATTGAGATTCAAAAATTCAATCCTTTGAAAACTTAAACTTTGAAATTCTTGAGAGCGAGAATTATTGATTATTATCGAGAGTTTTCTTAGGTGATTCCCGTCACTTAAGATGTAATTAACTATAGGGGCTTGCCCTTATAGGGAATTTTAAAGAACCCGAGTAATATAAACCCTGCTTAATTCATTTATATTAAGCGGGGAATTTGTCGGCTTATAAAATTGGTTCGCGAGACCAAACGGATGTCACAAATCTTCTAGTTTATTTAACCGAGCCCCACCATCAAGCGGTGTGTACTATCCTTAGGGATAGATACACGGTTTGTGGTGCGGTGCTCGTTTATGTAAACTATTCGGGATGTGAGATCGGTTTGATTTAATATCTTAAAATCTTCAAACTTAAAATTATTTTCAAAATCAAATGTTATCTTTTAAACTATATATTTAAATTAAATTTAAAATATAAAAAATTCGCCGACAATTTCTGTAGGCGACTCCCTTTTCAAAATAAAACACATAACCTAAAAATATGCCGACAACAGGTTCTGGCACTGCCGGCGCCATTTTCTAGAGAACTCTGCAATTATTGGGACGATAGAGCGCTGCCGGCGCCCAATGTAGATGGAATTAAAATTTGAGGAGTTTTGGTGACTTTTTGAAGGGATGCCTATGTAAACTCTTGGGATTTCATTTCTAACTTTTATGTAACTATTTTTGGAAGAAAATTGAGAGGTTTTGGTGTGTGTGAGTGTGTATTCTAAAGTTCTAGAGAGGGAGAGTGTGTGTTAAGTATTAGGGCTTAGGACAAAAGTGTGTAGAAGAGAGAAAATGATTCAAAGGAACCTCAAGGGAATTGCATTGGGGAAGATAGAGATAAGTTGTACTTTCTTTTATGGTTTGTACAACTTTTCTTTTATATATAAAATCCATGTTTTATTGTATCTTCTTCATGAATTTTGAGTAGTCTCCTTTGTCTTTCTTCTTGCATAGAGATGTGATGATGGATTGATGTGGATTTGAAGTGATTTTAACGTATTGAAGAAATTGTGATGGTTTTTCATTTAGACAAAATTTACTTTTCAATTTGGA
>JAKZJZ010001333.1:0-28854 GCA_022702705.1 Papilionanthe hookeriana x Papilionanthe teres
AATCGCCCATTTACCAAATAAACCCAAATCCAACCCAATTCAAGCCCAAACTACCCCAAATTTGCTTCAAGTTACTCATGACACATCCATGAGCTAAACCCAACAATTATTTGGCCCAACCTTTTACAAAAATTTCCATCCATGAACACATTCATAAACTTAAAAGCCCACTTCCCTTAAACCCTTCTAAAAGCCCATTTCCTTCAAAATTCAAAAGCCCAAATCTACCCTAAAGCCCACATGACATCTCCATTTGTCATCCATTTAATTAAATCCATTACCTAAGTCCTAAAATCATCATTAAATTATTCCAAATGAAGCTTCATCCAAATTCCCATCAAATTACCAAAAATTTCTTAAAACCCATTTTTATGAAATCGACTCAACTTTCCCCAAGCCAAAGACAAGCCATGCAAGCCATTGACAAGCCACATGAAGCCATGGGAGGCTTGACATGTGACCATGCCATTAATGGTAAAAGGAGGGGCTCCTTTCCTAATCTTTCATTAAGCCTTTTTACCTTAAGCATGTCACACACTAAACCATGTTTAGCCACCTCATCATGGATAGAGACCACACCACTCTCTCTAGGCCGACCCAACCGATCCTCTCAGCCTCAAAATCAGGCCATGGGAGGTGAACCAAGCCCAAAAGGTGAGTTGACCCATTTGGACCCAAAATAGGCTCATCCCCCATTCCACTTCAATCCAACTCCTTTACACATGGCAATTGCCAATCGATTGCACAAGCCTCCACCCCGACCCACCCGACCAAGATGGTGACCATCGCTCGGCCGGCCGGCCACCGAGCCGCCGGAAAACACCATGGCCGAGAGCTCACATGTGAGCCAACATCGAAATTCTCACTTGCCGAGCCGCCCCATCCCTAGCTGGTCACCATGGCCGATCTTCTCCTCACCGCAGCAACTCGATCCCAAGCCCTAACTCTCCCTGGGAGGCCCTCCACCCTCTCCTATTTAAACTCCACCCCTCTCGGCCATGAGAGGAGCGAAGCACAAACCTTGCCAAAACTCTGCCAAAATTGTTCCAGACCCTTCTCCATCCTTAGAGCACTTGATCCCCAGTGAAATTCCCCTGCCATTTCTCCTCCGAAAGCTCAATTTCGGAGTCGAAATTCCACCCAAAACCAGGACACTTCTCCACAAGTGAGCCAATTCTCAAATCGATTGGCTCTACACCTTCACTGCACCAAGGGAAGGTGTCCACCATCAAAAGCCCCATCTCCAAGCCACCCAACTGCTCCAGCCTCCAAGCTTTGTGGATCGGCTCGGTCGAAATCATATCCAGTACAATTCACCGCACTCGAGAGACTTCATCCGGAGCTTGCTAGACCCAATCGAAGGTGCAACAACTCTCGGATCGAAGCCACACTTCTCCGAGCCAAGGTATGAGCTAACTCTTCATCCCGAGCTTCGAAGATTCTCTATTTCAAATGCCTTAGTTTCAATGCATGTTAGCCGTATAGATGTGTTCGTCTCTTCAAGACGAATCCATGAGTATAAGAACGTAAAAATCCATCGAGAATCGAGTGAGATCTTGTGGATTTAAGTGTGGACTGGCTCTCGGCGAGAACACTCGGGGACGATGAACGGATGCCGTCCATTCAATACACGCGCTGACGAACGGCTCGGATGGCGTCGGACCAGAAACGGTGCGAGAACCGCGGGGCCCGGGCTGCCGACTCGGATGGCGGCGCCCAATCACAGCCGCGACACGTACCCCTTCGGAGTCGCCGATGTTTCGCCGGCGCCGCGTGGATAAGTAGATAAATAGGTATTTTCTGATTTATTTAATTCCCTAAACTTCAAAAATCCATATCTTTGTGTAGAAAAATCACAAAAATAAAATAAAAATACCCTCTCGCTCGAATGAACGAGGAGAATAATGTGGAAAAGAAATCATTTAATTTCATCAAGTATTTTATTTTTTATAATTTATTTACTCTCTCGCATTGTTTTAATTCTCCATGCATGCATACAATTCACCATGGCATGAGACCATAGTGGCTTTGAAGCCTCTGAATTTGGGAACATTCCCCGAATTTTCCAAAGTCGAGGCCATCCCTATGAGGAGTTCTTGATTTTTCAAGTTCGTGTCACCGTTTTGAGTATTTTAATTCCAAGAATAGCATGTTGTGAAATAAATTCTAGGAAAATTTGGTGATGTTCCTTATGACCAGAGAACCCTAGGAAAAATAGATTTTGGCTTAGTTCATTCAAAACAACCCTAATCGACTTAAACACCCAAAATAGGTCTTTAATTAATTAGAGTTAACCAGGTATCAAATTGACTTGAAATCAATTCTCCACTGACCTTTAGGATCAGAGGAATCTACCATAAAAATTTGAGGTCAATTGACTTGGTTAGCCCCACTAATTGGGTTGATTAAGTCACTTAGCCATTTTAAACTTTAAAAATTCATAACTTTTAAAATACTTTTCAAAAATTCACCAAATTGGTTTTGGAGCCTCTCTGATATCAGGGGAATCTAAGAAAATTAAAATTTCAATTTTCTAAAAAAGTTGATTTTTAATAATATTTTAATATTTTTAATAATTAAAAAATAATAAAAATCACAAAAATAATAAAATTCACCAAAATGTCACATTTTGAATTTTAATCACTTAGGAACAAATCCCACATTTTTCCTAGGTCTATTTAGTGAGATATTGAATTTTAAAGCCCTAGGGTAATTTTAAAATTAAAAAAATGTATTTTCTAGCATTTTCACTAAAATAATTATTATAAATCATAGAAAAATCATAAAATTACAAAATTTGATTCTCTGGTTTCTTTGATATCAGAGAGATTTTTGAAAAATATAAAATTCATTTTTCAACATTTATTTTATTTTTAAATTAATTAACACTCCAAAACTCAAAATAATTATAATAAAAATAATATAATTCAAAAAATCACCAAAATTGGTCCAAGTGCTTCTCTGGTCATTAGGAATGTCCCCTAATTTTCTTAAGGACAGAAACTTTCTTTTGGTCATGTTATCAAATTTTCCTCGAAAATCTCTATTTTCCATCAAAATAATTATATAAATAAATTAAATACAGAAAAATCACATTTTCTCCTCTCATGTCTTTATTGACATATGAGTGAAGTCACATAAAAATTTCAAGTTCATTTAAGTTCAATTTAGTGAGTTATGAAATTATTAAGCTTAAAGGGTAAAATGGTAATTAAAATCTTTAATCCTTAATTAAAACTTTAGGTTTAATAAGAAATCAACAAGTAAAATATTTGATCTTAATCTGATTTGGATGATTGAAATTTAAATAATTAAAGGGTAGAAACCCATTAAATAATTTCAAAATGATTAAACTTTAATTAAATAAATGGATTAAATTTGGAAGAATAATAAAATCGAATCATTAAAATAAGGGATATTTATTAGGAAGAGATTTATTCTTTAATTTAAAAATCCCTAAATTAATCATCTCATTAATATTCAACTCTTAATTAAAATGATAATTCAAATTCAAAATATTAAAAGACTTAATCATTAAACTAAAGTCAAATTATTAAACTCTTTCAAAAATTTCAATTAAAATTAAAGATAAAACTAAATTAAAAATTAAATTAAATTAAGTAAATTAAATTGATTAAATTAAATTAAATTAAATTAAATTAAATCAATTAAATTAAATTAAATTAAATTAAATTAAATTTAAATTAAATTAAATTAAACAATTAAATTAAATTAAATTAAATAATTAAATTAAATTAAATAATTAAATTAAATTAAACAATTAAATTAAATTAAATTAAATTAAATAATTAAATTAAATTAAATCAAATCAAATTAATTAAACACCAAATCAAATTAAATTGAACTATGTTAAACTAAATTAAAACTCAATTAAATTAAGTTAAATTAAATATAACATCACCTAAGACATAAAGAATTCAAAATAAATGTAAAGCAACTTCAACACTATTCCAAATTTAAACCCTTTAACTTAAATCAAATCATTTGAATACTAATTTACCCTCGAAAGCTTTGATTATTATAACTCCTAAATGAAACATTAAATGAAGTGCTACTTCACTCATAGGATATTCAAATGTCCTAGTTCACCGAGCAAGTTAACAAGACTTGAAAACCTCTGACGATCGATTCATTTATATAATTAAATTTATTTCGTACTTAAAACAATCCTAGAAATATCGAAAAGATGTTTAAGATTCTTCTTAAGCACTTCCTCAATATGATAGTGATATTTATAAGAACAATCGGACTTAATTGTTCTTCGATGAAGAAAATCGTCTTTAAACCAAAAACACAAAGAACCTGAGACGTCATAGGAGTCGACTCAGCTATAGGATTAGAATTTGGTAGAAAACCATAACCCTTCCCTTAGCTTTACCTAGGAACTTGCTTAAGTATTCTAATTGTGTTTTAAGTGCAGCTCGAGATGACGGGAAGACCCTCCAAGTACGCTTTTATATTTTATTTCAATTTACTTTCTGCAATTTACTTTCCCGCAATTTACTTTCTTGCAAATGCACTTTATTTTTCTTGCATGATAAAACAACAATTGCATGAAAACCCACACCTTTAGGATAGTCCCTAAAACTAAAACCAAATTAAGTTAAAAGTCATCGTAAGATAAAATTCACCGCCACAACATTTCAAAATATAAAACAACTCAAAATTTAATCACAAATAGAACACAAAACTACAATTACAACTAAATTAAAACGTCCCGTCGGATGATCGGAATACCTCTGATGATGTAACCTACGTGTTGCTAACGGGATTTCCCACTGGCCTAAATGAAAGTGTGGAACTCATTCAACTGAGTTTAGCAAATTCATCCTGACTAAGTGAATCCGATAAAAATAATGATGCCGAAGGATGGAACCGCGGGATCTTAACCGTGTCGTTATAATCAACTTTAAGATTTGTTTTAATCAAAATACAAGAACACTTGGAAAATTAAGACTTCTCTAAACCAAAACACTTTTCTCATCTCCCGATTTATGATTTCTAAAACTAAACCTCTCGCAACAACAAGGAACTTGGAGCATGGTGGGCAAGACGGCCATCGTCATCAACAAAACTCGAACCTACTTCAAGAAAACCTTCTTAGAATTAAACAACAAAGCCATAGGACTTCGAGGTAGCTCGCCTAGTGCAACATAAATCCTCAACCTTTTCGTTAGGCACTTGCATAATCATTTTATGCAAATTAAGCCCTAACCTGTCTTAGGATTCCGAGGTAGTCGTCCGATACGACAACAAACCCTCACATCTTCTAGTGCTATTTGTTTGATTTTATCATACAAATACAAGCCCTAATTAATTAAAATCGGCAAGATCAAAACATTTAAATAAGTATTAGGACTTTCCTAAACTCAAGCCAAACGATAGATAGTCGGGAAATTACCGAAGTTCACTTCGAATCGTTGATTTCTCCTACCTTTCTTCCTTTCGATTCACAAAACAAAATGTTCCAAAATTTGATCCATTCCCTATCGAAATTCCAAAATTCAATCTTTCGAAAACCTTAAACTTTCAAATTCTCGAAAGCGCAGTTATCGATTATTATCGAGAGTTTTCTTAGGTGATTCCCGTCACTTAAGATGTAATTAACTATGTGGCTCGCCCTTATAAGGAATTTTAAAGAACCTGTGTAATATAAACCCCGTTTGATACTTTCATATTAAGCGTGGGAATTTGTCGGCTTATAAAATTGGTTCGCGTACCAAACGGATGTCACAAAACTTCGGTTTATTTGATCGAGCCCCACCATCAAGCGTGTGTCTATCCTTAGGGATAGATACACGGCTCAGTGATGCGGTGCTCGTTTATATAAACTATTCTGGGATGCGAGATCGGTTTAATCTCATATCTTAAAACTTTCAAATTTAAAAATTATTTTCAAAGCCAAATACTACTTTCTAAATTATATATATATTTAAATCAAATTTAAAATTTAAATTCGCCGACAACTTCGTTAGCGACCCCTTTTAAAATACAATACAACCTAAAATAAGCCGCACAAAATTCCGGCGATCTACTGGGAGAATTCCTCTCTCCATTATAATCAAATAATTCTCGTTTTCAAAATCGGTAGTGTATCCATGTCCCTAATGGATCAAACTACCCTTCTTTCCGTTGGAATACTATGTTCATTTCTATCTCGAACAAGTATAGCCAACATTCTCTCGGATTTAGGAGCCACTCGTTTAGACACCCCTAAACGTAGAGGTTCCGAGATCCTTTTACCTCATTTCCGAGGTGGGGTGGACCCCCAATCAGTGTTAGTTTAGGAATGATCCTTCGAGTCGAGAAGTCTCGCTTAAGACTTTCTTTCCCTTTCCAACTCGAATCGGATTCCTTACCTTCTCTACACCTTCGAACGTTCCGTTCTAAATAAACAAACCCTCTAATAAGTGATTCTTTTAACAAATGATAAATACATGAACAAAGAATGAGTTCGGACTCTTTCAATTCCTTTCTTTTCGTCCCGAAGAAAAGAAGCATAACTCGGGACCGACAACCGTAATCTACCTCGCGTAAATGGAAGCCCCGAAACCGATTTTCTCCTTCACCAACGGACCGGACTTCGCCGTCTATAAGGATGAGCCGCCCGACAATGGGGTCATCCGATTCGGGACATGGATTTGAAAACACGAACGTCAAGGTCACCGACGTCTCCTCTTCGCACCGACAAACAAGGTATCCGAAGCCGAGGAGCCACCGCTCGAGTTCAACCTTAGGTCGACCCAAGAGTTTCCTCCCCGCAAAGGGTCCCGACTAGGAGGAATACCGCCGTCCGCAGAGGACCGTTCTCACTACCCCCACCGGTCTAGTTGTTTCGCACCTACCCCGACTTCCGCCAAATCAAAGGGGAAAGGAATCCGTAACTATGATAAACCCGTTACCGCGGAGGGTACGGATCTTCCCGTAAGACCTTCGTCTTCGAAATCGGGTCCAGCTTCGAAGATTCCTTCGCCGACAAAGACCCAAAGAAGAAATAGAAATAGAAGGATCGCCGGGGAAGCCGTAGCCGCCGAGATCGCCTTCCCGGAGGAAATTCCGCAGTTGCCGTAATATACACCGTTACTCGTAATATACACCACCGCCCGACTACATACCACTTTTGGGAGGAAGCAGTGTTCCATCCCCTCTCCGCCGCAGAGGATGAGGAGAATGTTCGAAAGATTGCCGCCACATTACCACAGCCCCGCATACTACAACGATAGCCGCAAGAAAAGAATCGAACTACGTCGTTTACTCGACCGCAAACTTTGGTAGAAAAGTTAGCAAGGAAGGAAAACCGCCCCGTGTCGGAAATTCTACGAAGGATGTGGCGGGTGCCGGCCAAATCCCGTCTCGGGCCTCGAGTAGAACCCGCCGTCATGATAGAAAAGCCAAGCAAGAGAATGAAGGCTAGCCCGCCCGTCGTAGTATCGTGTTGACAGATTAGTGAGGATACCACCTTCCAAGATTCGGCCGATGCACCATCCGGTCCTAGCACCTTCGTCGCTAGAAGGATGGTATGGCATCCCACTACGGGGCAGCTCGAGATCGAAACAAGCAATCTCGAGAAAGAAAGTCTCGCCAGAGGCCGGAATCTGAAGAAAGTGCTACCGCGATGAAGGGGACTCGTGAAAAAGGACCCGGCAACCATCGCACGACAACCACAAAGATACACGTAAAGCTCCGCTAGAAGATGCCATGGAAAAGCCGAGAACCGACATCCGACGGCTGGCAAAAGAAAGAGAAGAAAAGTTCGGAGATGAGATCGACTCATCGGAATTCATGGACAATGAATATGCGTAAATCAACATGGTCGAGACACGAGCTTCATCACCTTCCAAGGTGCTCCCGCAACTAGCAGAAAGAGAGGAGCCGTAACCGATGAAGAGACAGCTCAGAAAAGGACGACACGATCGCTCAAATGGCGAAGAGGATGGAAGAGATGGCCATAGCTCCGGCCACTCTCCGCAGTCAAGTACAACCACATAGAGAGACACCCCTGTAAGTCATTCACATCGTAGACGGAGGAAAGGAGATTACATCCGTCAATGGGGATGACCAACGAAAAGGATACAACACAAAGTATGATCCCCGAAAAGGATATCAAGAACTCGGCAGCAAAGCAGTGCGAGAAGCCCTAGCACAATCGAAGAACGGACATCCATTCGGACGGCAGACCTTACCCGTAAGAATTCGACGCCGTCCAATACCCGAAAGGCTTCGTACCACCTCCGTTTAAGACCTTCGACGAACCGGAACCCCCGACAAGATGTTGCACACTTTCGTGCCGCTTGTCGCAATGTCAGCGGGAGCGATGCGTTACTCTTCCGACAGCTCGTTAGCAGTCCGTCGTGAATCGCCTTCGACCGGTATGCGTAATTACCCAACGGTTCCGTGAAGACATTCTCGTAGCTAGAGAGTCTTTTCATTAAGCGATTTCGTCGGAGTCTCAGCACCACATCACTATAGAGTGATTTAGTGGTAGAGAAACAAAGGCCGAATGAAACTTTGGTGGATTACATACTTCGATGGAGAAACTTAAGCATGAAGTGTGAACCACAACCGCAAGAACAACATGCAGCCAGCATCTCGCTTAAAAGCATTCACGGCCCGATAAGCACTTCTCCTCAAGGGATTCACTATTAAGACTTTCGAGAAGTTGTTAAGCAAGGCCGGAAGCTTGCAAGAAGAAGCGAAGCAATTAAGTTTTGCCGACAAGACGGACAAGCGTAGCTTCGGTGAAGACTTTCGAAAAGAAATCCGGATCGTTGCAAGACTGACAAAGGCAAACAACCGATGCAAATACCACCGTAACGGCCGCAAAAACCACAACAAAATTACCAAGAACTCCCGGTCCAAATGATCGACCGTCTCCGCAAGATGAACAACCGTCTCGTCCGCAACGTACATCGAGGGAGCTTCGAGCAGAGAATATCCGTTCAAGAATGAAGCAAGACTCAAAGATGTTCCGTAGCTTAATGAAAACTCCAGATTTCCAACGCCGAGCCCAAAAGACCGTAGGAAGTCAACAAGAAAGGTGATCCCAACTTTGCCCCTACCATCTGATGCTCGGGCACAAGATGAAGACCGCATTACCTTCAAAAGTTGGCTCAATGACAACCTTCTGAAAGGAAATATAACAATCCCGAAGGAGTACATGAAGGAACCCCGTAAAGGAGGTTCCGTCAATGTTATCTCAACCGATCCCGTCATTCCGATAGATCCCTATGCAACCGACGATGGATGGACTACCGCCTCGGACGAGATCTTCGAAGAAGATTTTAGACAACATCCGAACCGCTTCGTGCGAGCTTCAATTCGTAGTTCGAGACCCGTTAAGCCGGTACTATCACTTGCGATGAAGAACCACCTCGACGAAGACAATCGAAGAGAAGAAGAAAATCGACGAAGAAGAGAGGACCGAGACTCCTAAGGCTGTACTAAGGGCCGCTTATCCTAGGATAGTTGTTTCCGATTCGGGGAGAAATCCCTCGAACCTCTCGATTTTGTATGATTATCTCGCTCACTTCGGTGGGATCATATAATGATAAGGGTGATGGCGTTGGCTACGTTTTGACCGTTTCTAACGATTACGTAACTAGCGACAATCCGGCGTCGATTTCGATACCAACAACAATTCTCAAATCATACAAGATCTCGACGATCAAAATGACGAAGAAGGCATCCATCAAGGAGGCTACGAGAGCTCAACAAGCAACGGCTCTATCTCGTGAGTTTCGAGGAGCTCCAGCTACGATAGAGTTAGAGCCTTCGCATTTGGAAGATAATCCGTAAGAGCTCGTCATTCCGATTCGTGAGGAGACACCGACAAACTCAACACTAGATTCGAAGAAATTACGAAGTCAACCTAAGAAGTGGAAAAATTCTACCTCCAAGAATGGGTCCAAAAGACAAAGGAAAGCAGTGGTTGTTCAAGAAGAACCAACCCCAACGAAAGACATACCCGTTCGAGAAGAAGCCGAGACGCATGGAAACAAAGTGACTACAACGTGCTAGCCCATCTTAGGAAACTACCGCCAAACCGAGCATTTATGACGCTCTCATCTTATCAAAGGAGACGAGAGAAGCTCTGATCAAGGCCTTACTTGATCCGGAAATTTGCTTAGCTCAAATGGCCGTAGATTCCTTAGATGAGGTTTGCTCGTTAAAGGAACAACGAGGTGTTACCTTCACTGACAATGACCTACTACTGGGGATGCAGTATCACAACCGACCGTTGTACATTTCGGCTACGATCGGGAAGTTTACGCTCTCCGCAGTTTTGGTGGATCCAGGAGCATCAATCAATATAATGAGTCTTCGAACACTAAGCATACTTGGAAATCGATGCTCGCGAGCTCGAGGCCGACAAAATGTTATTAAGAGGATTCAACCGTAAAGGAGAAAGAGCCCTCTGGTCAATAACGCTACCGATGAAAACCGGTGACTTAGCAAAGACAACCGCAAAATTTCATATAATCGATTCGAAACGTCGTTCAACGCTCTACTCGGGCCGACCATGGATACATGAAAACAGATGGTACCATCATCTCTACACCAAGGCATCAAGTACTACGATGAGGGGAACAACGGCATCAAAGGTGACTTACAACCATTCTCCGTACATGAGATCGGGAGTCCATGAAGATGCAGCTTATTATGCACCGCCAAAGAAAACAATCTTCTCCAGAGATACCATAACAAATGAAGCAAAGAAAGTTCGAGACAACGAAGAACCTCGAAGTTCTAGTCCAACAGCTCACTCACCACTCCCTTCCGGCGAGATGGTGAAGGTTTCTCCACAACTCGCATCCGAGGTCGAGGCCGGGGACGAGGCCGTGGTAGAGACACTAGGACAATCTGGACGAAGGAAACCAACCATCAATGTTGATCGGGAAGATAGTTCCGAAGAAGAAAAAGAAATCAAGCAAGAAGCAAGAACAATAAGTCGAAAGAAGCCGCAATACAAGATCTCCCTCGAAGATGAAAAGAACGAAGAATACAAATCAATGTACGAGAAGATTAACCACTACGTACATACTATGACCCTAACTCCGATCCATTCTAATAAGATCGAGGGTATGGAGGTCAAAGAGGTACGTAGTGACGGTGCAAAGCCGATCAAATTCTACCGTGGTGCTTCTTCCTCCAAAACCGAAAATAATGTACAATTCGAAGATGTCACTTCATCGTAATTAATGGAATTACCTTTCGAGTGGTACTCTCCCCGTGTTCAAAATTTAATTCAACGTGGTTTCTTACCTCGACAATGGACAAAAGGCCAATCACAACATTTCGAAAAGTTATGGAATAACTCCGCCGTCCTCCCAATTCAAAGTATGGACTCGGATTCAAGCACGTAGGGTCGACTGACGATACCGAATTTTGCTTGGTTGTCACTTGCGAATCTAATGAAAACCGCATGGAAACTACAGTACGAACTCGAAGATTTACAAATCGGAGATGCTCCACCGTAATTCGAAGAAGAAATCAAATCTACAATGGATGAGTTAACTGAAGTTAACTTAGGTACTAGCGAAGAGCCTAGACCTACCTTTGTTAGCTCCTTACTCAACAAAGAAGACTCCGAAGAAATAATCAAATTATTAATGGAATTTAAAGACCGTTTTGCTTGGAATTACGACGAGATGCCAGGATTAGCTCCGCAGGTCGCAGTCCATAAGCTAGGAGTGGATCCTACTTCGTCCTGGCCGTACAAGGTCCCGAAGAATGCGTCTCGGAAATCGAACAACAAGTCATAACCGAAGTTAAAAAGCTAATAGACGCTAAATTTGTCCGTGAAGAACAATACCCGACTCGGTTAGCCAATGTGGTGCCGACCGTAAAGAAGAATGGTCGATCGAATTTGTGCGGACTTCGCAGATTTAAACAAGGCATGTCCAAAAGATGAATTCCTCTACCAATTCCGGAACCGATGATCGATATTGCTTCGACACATGAAATATTCTCATTCATGGATGGATCTTCGTGATACAACCAGCATAAAAATGGCTCCGTAAGATGAAAAGCTTACAAGCATTCGTAACGCCGATCGGAGTATTTTGCTACACAAGTGATGCCATTCGGACCGAAGAACGCAGAGCAACTTACCAAAGAGCAATGACAAGAATTTTTGATGATCTCATCCACAATCAAGTCGAGTGCTACGTGGACGATGTCGTCATCAAAAGCAAAGTAAAGGAAAACCAACTCGTATGATTCGAGAATTGTTTTCGAACGATTAAGACAATTTAACCTTAAGATGAATCCTTAAAATGCGCCTTCGGCGTCACCTCCGGAAATTCTTAGATTCGTTGTCCGACATCGTGGAATTGAAATCGACCCGAGAAGATTAAAGCCATCTTAGAAATGCCGCCTCCCAAAACCTTAAAACAACTACGATCTTTTCAAGGAAGTCGGCATATCTTCGACGCTTTATCTCAAACCCGTCAGTAGGTGTCACCTTTCTCGCACTAGCTAAAAAGGACGCCAAATTTATTTCGGGAAGAGAAATGCCGAAGGCCTTCGAAGACATTAAACAATATTTAATGACACCTCCCGTCTTAGCAGCCCCGGCCTCGTGTAGACCGTCGATACTTTACACCGCGGCTCTAGACGACTTCCCGCGGAGCCCCGTTAGCCTGTGTCAATGATGAGGGTAAAGAAAATGCTCTTTACTACTTAAGCCGTCGTTTACTTCCGACGGAGGTAAGGTATCCCGCAATCGAAAAGCATTGTTTGGCCCCGATCTTCGCCGCTCAAAAGCTCGTGCACTACATGCTTTCTCATAAGGTCAACTTGATTTCGAAGTTTAATCCATCGCAATACTCGATGACTCGTCCAACACTTTCCGACAGTACTCGCCGTATAGTCAATGATATTATCGCAATTCGATATAACTTTCGTGCCTCGCGTGCCGTAAAGGGACAAGTCTTAGCAGTACTTCTCGCAAAGACACCCTTCGCCGCCGAATCTCCTCTCAACGACGATCCGCCGATGAACAAATAATGAGCCTAGAAGACCCCGATGATCGACGTTGGGAATTGTATTTCGACGGAGCATCTTCAAGACACAAAGACGAAGAATCGCAAGTGATAAGTGCCCGTAAGGCAGAATCGGCTAATCTTTATAACACCGGAGCGGGGATGTTAAGATACTCCTACCACTCGACGTAACCGTGTACAAACAACGAAGCGAATACGAAGCCCTCATAACGGATCGGAATTAACTATTCAAATGGGGATAACTGTACATCAACATCTACGGGATTCACAGCTAATCATTCAAATAGATCGACGGACAAGATATAATTTTAAAGCCAAGACTCGAACAATACTTCCAAGATGCCATACAAATCGTTGGAACGCATTCCAAATGTGACAATCTACAAAATTCCTAGAAAAGAGAATGCTTTAGCAGATGCTTTAGCCCGTCTCGCAAAAGAATTTGCCCGTTTGCAAGATGAATCAATGGAAGTGTCAGTTCACTGACGTCAGTCCTATCACAAACTCGACATGACATGATACACAAATCGAAGAAGAAAAAGAATCAACATGAAGCAGGATGTAAAAACACGTAAGATCGAGCGACAACCTATCGATGTACTACCCGCAAACAGAAAGCTACCAGACGATAGGTCGCTAGCCCATCGTATCAAGAAAAGAACTCGTCTTACGCATTAATAAACAACACATCAGTACGAAGGTCTTTTGATCAAATGTGGCTAAGATGCCTAAGCGGGTCCGAGGCCCGTGAAATTGTTAAGGAGGTGCATTCGGACTCCGTGGCGCTCACCAGCCGGGTCCAAAAATGAAGATGAAAATTAAAAGACTAGGTACTACCGGCCCTCGATGATGACCGACCGCATGAAAATCGCCAAGAGCCGTCATCAATGCCAAGTGCACGGAGTGGTTCTACACCAACCTCCAAATGTGCTACACCCGACAATCGCGTCGCGGCCGTTTCGAATGTCGGGGCACGTATATAGCGGGTCCAATAGAACCACCATCTTCGAAAGGACATCGTTTCATTCTTGCGGCTACAGCATTACTTTTCCAAGTGCGTGCAGGCCCACTCTAGAGAAGTGAAAGCACACCACGTGCCGCAGCTTTTCAAGAACCAAGTTGTCTACCGTTTCGGAGTGCCGCGCAGATCATCTCGTATAATGGGTCAGCATTCGAAGCACACAAATCAACAATTTTGTCAGAGACACGGAATCGATCGGCGATACTCGACAATTTACTACCCAAGAGCAAACGGTCTCGCCGAGGCTTTTAATAAAACTCTCGTTCAAATCTTAAAGAAAACCCCGGACGATAATAAGAGCAATTGGCACGAGAAATTGTTAGAAGCCTTATGGGCCTACCGGACAACCTTCGTAACTCCTACTCAAGCTACACCTTACGCTCTCGGTGTATGGGTCCGAGGCAAGTGTTACCTTTAGAGGTTCAACTTCCTTCACTCGAATCGCGACTGCAAACAAGATCACGACGAAGAAAACGCCGTACTACGACTCGAAGAATTAGAAAGCTTGGAAGGGAAAAGACTTGCAGCCAGCAACGTAATTTAGAACTATACCAAGCTAAGATGGTTCAAGCCCATGACAAACCGGTCCGCCCAAGAACCTTCAAAGTTGGTGATTTAGTTCTCGTTTCAAGAGACCTATTCTCGCACACCGCAAGATAGGAGGAAAATTTGAACCCACTTGGGAAGGACCGTTCGTGGTCGAAGCAAGATACTCGGGAGGTTCCTACCGACTAGTGAATTGCCGTGGAGAACGACATATGCTTCCAATCAACAGACGATACTCGAAAAAATATTACGCTACCCGATGTTTCGAAGGAATGAATTCTTCATCCCTAAGAAACACGGTGAAGTAATTACTTATGATCGGGTCCGAACTCAAAATAATAAAATGTGCTAAAATAAATAAAATCATGATAATAAAGTTTTCCTTGTTTTCTTCTTCAAATCAAAATCTCTTCCCCGATCTTATCCTACTTCATTCCCGTTAAATTTCAAAATATAAGAATAATAAAAATGTATCTTTAATAAACATTTCCTTAATGTTCTTGTTCTTAGTACAGCTCTCGATCCTTTTCCTTATCTTTTCGCAGGGAAATGTCGAACGGCGGTTGGTCTTGAACTTTAAGAATGGCGTAAGCCTTGCACTCGATGAAAAGAGGGTGAAAGATGGAGCGATAATCGAGATCGACTCGCATTTCGCACCAGCAGCCTACAATACGAGGAAAGTGACTGGGTCCCAGTTAACCGAGAAGAACTACCCGGACAGACAGTGATGAAAGTGGGTGGCCCAAGCTACCAATCCAACAACAAGAAAAGAAAAGCAAACACCGAAGAAGATAAGAAAATGAAGTCTGTAGTCGCTACAGCGAGGGCGAAGCTTGTCGACCGCCACGCCCACGTACATTCAAGAAGTTCGGAGGGCTACTCTCACGCCCACGCAACGAAGGAATAAGAATCGCCGTATCCGTAAGATGTTAACAAAACTAGCCGCGGACCAGCGCGACGAGACAGCTTACTACCGCCGCACGTACACTTCAAGGACACCGGCTCACCAGAACTCCGAAGAAAGGAGGCCAGCTCCTATAATAACGAAAGAACCAGTGGAAATCTCCGTAAGATCGAAGAAAGAAGGCTACCACGCCACCGGATAGAACCACCCGCAATGCATGACCTTGTTGCGAAGCAACCCCGGGGATGTCCCGACGTACATCATCCCCGAGGAGCCGAGGTATGCGTGGGGAACGTGAAGGGATTGAACCATATATCCCACAATATGTCACAAGGCCTCGCCATCTCAGCATCATTCCGAATACGAGCCGGAGAGGATGCGAATGTTGAAAAGAAAACTTTCGAATACTTCGAGAGAATTAAAGGAAGAAGAATCAACATACTAGAAGGCCTCGAGCTACATACCGACGTATTCTCGCAGTATGAACAACGAAGAAATCGTGGATTGTATCCGGATCCGAAAAGAATGGGCCGAGCAGGCCGCCTAAGGGAAAACACATACTCGGAACCCCGGAGATGGATGCCGTGGAAAGGAAGAATCACAATACAATGCGGATGCCGCTACAACTTTGCCGAAGACGAGAAGGGAAACCCACCGGAATACTCCGTCATGGGCAAGTAGATCCGATGCCATCGCTATCAAGAGAATGGTAAAAAGATTGATAACATGGAGGGTACCGCTGCAGATTGCATACCCAATAGCCGCATTATCAACATCTACAAACAAGGTGACTCGCATACCCCCACATATTGATCACCACGACTTCGTCGACCTTCTCGCACGGTCTCTTTCGAATGAGTGTAACATCATGTTCGGATCCGACCTCCGGATAGCAGCCCGGTGAGTTCCGAGGGCCGCGAAAGATACCTTTACCGGTGGGTTCCGTCATGATACCGCAAGGTAACGGAGCGTATATCGCAAAGCATTGCATACCGTGGGTGCCATGGAGCGAATCTCGCTTACTTTCAGAGGATGGACGACAAGAAAATACCTTACCATTTCCAACCGCACCCGTAGCTAGAGAACCTCCGCACTTACGAGCCGTGAGTTACATGGGAAATATCACACCTCCAACGTACATCCAAACTCGGCATCCTTGCCAAGGATGGCTTGGAAGGTGATGTTATCGACCATGTAACCCACTATTCGTACATGGATTTTTGATGATGATTCTTTTGATGAATCAACAAAGATCATACACAATCCGTTTCGAGTCTACATGGATTGTATGAAATATATTCCGCATCGAGTTGTATGATGTATTTTCAACATGATTGGAATGAAAGTGACCATGTCACGTTTTTGGCCTTCACCTCTTTTGTGCAAATTGATTGGGAAACGCCATTAAAGTTAAATGAACTTCGAACAAAGAACAGAAAAGAAATAAAACAAAAAAAAGAGAATAAAAGAAAACTTTCTAAAAAAAAAAAAAAATCTAAAAATGACAAACACCTAGTTCACATGAACATTAAATAAACAATAAAATAAAATTTGAACCATTAAAAGATAAACGAAATCAACACAAATCTCAAATTCCATCCTTCCAAACTTCAAAATCAAATTCTATCCTTCCAAACTTCAAAATCAAATTCCATCCTTCCAAATTCCAAATCAAATTTCAATCTTTTCAAATCACAAATCAAATTCTCAATCAAAATCTAAATCCACTCCCGATCAAGTTTTAAATTTGATCTTCCAAATTTCAAATCAAACCTTAAATCAAATTTCAATCGAGTTCAAACTCATCCTTCCAAATTTCCAAATTCAATCTTTCCAGGCTTCAAGTCTCAATCAAATTCAAATTCAATTTCTTCCGCATCTCGAATCAAATATCAATCACATCAAAATCAAACCTTTTGGGTCGAGGATTTTATATCCAAGACCGCACCGCTTTAGGATTCTTCCCTATTGCACCGAAGTACATCAAATTCAAACTTTTGGGTCGAGGATTTTACATCCAAGACCGCACCGCTTTAGGATTCTTTCCCTATCGCACCGAAATACATCAAATTCAAACTTTTGGGTCGAGGATTTTACATCCAAGATCGCACTCGCTTTAGGATTCTTCCCTATCGCACCGAAATACATCAAATTCAAACCTTTGAGTCGAGGATTTTACATCCAAGACCGCACCGCTTTAGGATTCTTTTCCTATCGCACCGAAATACATCAAATTCAAACTTTTGGGTCGAGGATTTTACATCCAAGACCGCACCGCTTTAGGATTCTTTTCCTATCGCACCGAAATACATCAAATTCAAACTTTTGGGTCGAGGATTTTACATCCAAGACCGCACTCGCTTTAGGATTCTTTTCCTATCGCACCGAAATACATCAAATTCAAACTCTTTTGGGTCGAGGATTTTACATCCAAGACCGCACCGCTTTAGGATTCTTTTCCTATCAGCACCGAAGTACATCAAATTCAAACTTTGGGTCGAGGATTTTACATCCAAGACCGCACCGCTTTAGGATTCTTCCCTATCAGACCGAAATACATCAAATTCAAACTTTTGGGTCGAGGATTTTACATCCAAGATCGCACCGCTTTAGGATCCTTTTCCTATCGCACCGAAATACATCAAATTCAAACCTTTGGGTCGAGGATTTTACATCCAAGACCGCACCGCTTTAGGATTCTTCTCCTATCGCACCGAAATACATCAAATTCAAACCTTTTGGGTCGAGGATTTTACATCCAAGACCGCACCGCTTTAGGATTCTTTTCCTATCGCACCGAAGTACATCAAATTCAAACTTTTGGGTCGAGGATTTTACATCCAAGACTCGCACCGCTTTAGGATTCTTTTCCTATCAGCACCGAAGTACATCAAAATCAAACTCTTTCGGGTCGAGGATTTTACATCCAAGACCGCACCGCTTTAGGATTCTTTTCCTATCGCACCGAAATACATCAAAATCAAACTCTTTCGGGTCGAGGATTTTACATCCAAGACCGCACCGCTTTAGGATTCTTTTCCTATCGCACCGAAATACATCAAAATTCAAACTTTTGGGTCAAGGATTTTACATCCAAGACCGCACCGCTTTAGGATTCTTTCCCTATCGCACCGAAATACATCAAATCGAATTCCCGGGTTAAGGAATTTACATCCGAGACCGTATCGCTTTAGGATTCTTTCCCTATCGCGATGAAATACATCAAAATCAAACTTCGAGGTTAAGGATTTTACATCCAACACCACTTTGCTCCGAGATATCTTCTCATCGCAACGATTCAATCTAATCAATTCAATTTTCTTTCGAGGTCGGAGATGTTACATCTAAAACCTCAAAATCCCAATTTTCATTTCAAATCAAATCCCTCAAATTAATTTCGACAAAACTTCAATCTAAATCGAAACTCCAAACTAAAATTTAAACTCACACATCAAAGCATAAATTGAAACAAAATAAAATCTAAATCGAAATTCCCCGCATCATGTGATTCGGGATTTACCGCCTTTTCCTTTCCCTGCCGAGAGTTCAAGAATCTCCGGTTCCGCAGATATACTCGACACTCCCCAACAGAAACTCTTCTACTTCGTCCTAAGTTCGTCACTCGACATCCGTGTTGGTTTTGTTGATCGCTTCGGTCAACACCAAAACGCGCGTGTGCTCCGTCACCACCACACCTATCGGGGGTCCATTTGTCGACCTCATTTTCGATGAGGTCTTCCTTTCTTCTTTTAGTGCTTAGGATCTAGCCTTAGGCTTTTCCTTTCGACTATCTTAGAGGACTAGAATCGGGACCCGCCTTTTAGAAATTCAAACCACTTCTAAACTCCCCGCAAACTCCACAAACTCGACTATAGACCCCTAATCACCTGTGAGGGTCGAAATCAAATGTGGAAGTTTAAAGGATGAGTTCCTATAGGACCCTTTCGGCCTTAGACCGCCCCGGCGGCCCGGTCTCAGTGAGGGGGCCGACTTACATTACACTTACACACTACATTTCCACACACTTCCTAAAACCACACCCATACCCAACTTAACCTCCCGACTCATGTGGGTGATTCACATGGATGGTCCTTAACCCCTAAGCCCTCGGCAAGAGGGTTATGAACAACATAATGAATGCCTCAAATGAGTCCTTTCATGGCTCATATGGGCTTGAAATGGTTTCATGGCTCAACCAAAATGATTTCTTTCCACCTAGACTCACCCAATCTTTAGTTTCCCAAATTTTCAGTTTTTGACCCCCGAGACCCTACACCTACTAAACCTACCCAAAACCCTCAAATTACCCAAATTTTCGCAAAATTTCCAAATTACCCAAAATTTTCCAAAATCAATCTCAAACATCTCCACATCACTCAAATTGATCATCCATACCCAAAAATACCAAAAATTCCAAAAATACCTCTCAATACCCTCCAAATACCCAAAATACCCTTCTTGCCTAAAAATCCAAAAATTCAGAAAATTCCCAGAAAATTCCAGAAAATCCTAAATATTCCCAATTTCATTTTTTCCAACTACACCATGGGCCAATTTTGTCAATTTACCCTACTTTTGTCAAAACCCCCAAATCGACCCATTTTAACCCTAAGTGAACCCAATGTCAAACCAAACCTACCCAATTGACCCCAATTTTGGTCCAATTCAGTTCTAAACTTCAATTCAACATTCCCAATACCAATTTAGACCAAATCCAAGTCCAATTTGATTGACATTTGGATCCAATCTCACTTTTGGCCTTAAAGCCCAAATTTAGACCCATGACCCAAACTTAACCCAAACTCACCCAATTCAACTCCAATTAACCTCAAATCTTTTCTAAATCTTCCTTAACATTCCCACAAACAAAAACCTAACATGATTTGCCCAAAATTTGAACCCAAACCCCACTAAAATTCAACCCAAAATCAAAAAGTCCAATTTTGATCTAAACCCAAACCTAACCCAAATAAAGCCCAAACCTCAAAATCAAAACCCAACCAAAGCTGAAACCTCTTTGAAACACTCCTATAAACATTTCTCAACATTTATTTTACATCAATTTCAACCCTAGCCCAACATTGGCCCAAGTTAGCCCAATTTGATCTACATTGGCCCATTTACCAAATAAACCCAAATCCAACCCAATTCAAGCCCAAACTACCCCAAATTTGCTTCAAGTTACTCATGACACATCCATGAGCTAAACCCAACAATTATTTGGCCCAAACTTTTACAAAAATTTCCATCCATGAACACATTCATAAACTTAAAAGCCCACTTCCCTTAAACCCTTCTAAAAGCCCATTTCCTTCAAAATTCAAAAGCCCAAATCTACCCTAAAGCCCACATGACATCTCCATTTGTCATCCATTTAATTAAATCCATTACCTAAGTCCTAAAATCATCATTAAATTATTCCAAATGAAGCTTCATCCAAATTCCCATCAAATTACCAAAAATTTCTTAAAACCCATTTTTATGAAATTGACTCAACTTTCCCCAAGCCAAAGACAAGCCATGCAAGCCATTGACAAGCCACATGAAGCCATGGGAGGCTTGACATGTGACCATGCCATTAATGGTAAAAGGAGGGGCTCCTTTCCTAATCTTTCATTAAGCCTTTTTTACCTTAAGCATGTCACACACTAAACCATGTTTAGCCACCTCATCATGGATAGAGACCACACCACTCTCTCTCGGTCGACCCAACCGATCCTCTCAGCCTCAAAATCGAGCCATGGGGAGGTGAACCAAGCCCAAAAGGTGAGTTGACCCATTTGGACCCAAAATAGGCTCATCCCCCATTCCACTTCAATCCAACTCCTTTACACATGGCAATTGCCAATCGATCGCACAAGCCTCCAGCTCCCGACCCACCCGACCAAGATGGTGACCATCGCTCGGCCGGCCGGCCACCGTGCCGCCGGAAAACACCATGGCCGAGAGCTCACATGTGAGCCAACATCGAAATTCTCACTTGCCGAGCCGCCCCATCCCTAGTGGTCACCATGGCCGATCTTCTCCTCACCGAGCAAGCCGATCCCAAGCCCTAACTCTCCCCGGAGGCCCTCCACCCTCTCCTATTTAAACTCCACCCCTCTCGGCCATGAGAGGAGCGAAGCACAAACCTTGCCAAAACTCGCCAAAATTGTTCCGCACCCTTCTCCATCCTTAGAGCACTTGATCCCCAAGTGAAATTCCCCCGTCATTTCTCCTCCGAAAGCTCAATTTCGTAGTCGAAATTCCACCCAAAACCAGGACACTTCTCCACAAGTGAGCCAATTCTCAAATCGATTGGCTCTACACCTTCACTGCACCGAGGGAAGGTGTCCACCATCAAAAGCCCCATCTCCAGAGCCACCCGAGCTGCTCCGACCTCCAAGCTTTGTGATCGGGCTTGGTCGAAATCATATCCGGACAATTCACTGCACCAGGAGACTTCATCCGGAGCTTGCTAGACCCAATCGAAGGTGCAACAACTCTCGATTGAAGCCACACTTCTCCGAGCCAAGGTATGAGCTAACTCTTCATCCCGAGCTTCGAAGATTCTCTATTTCAAATGCCTTAGTTTCAATGCATGTTAGCCGTATAGATGTGTTCGTCTCTTCAAGACGAATCCATGGAGTATAAGAACGTAAAAATCCATCGAGAATCGAGTGAGATCTTAGGGATTTAGTGTGGACGGCTCTCGAGCGAGAACACTTGGGGACGATGAACGGATGTCGTCCATTCAATACACGCGCTGACGAACGGCTCGGATGGCGTCGGACCAGAAACGGTGCGAGAATCGCGGGGCCCGGCCGCCGACTCGGATGGCGGCGCCCAATCACGAGCGCGACACGTACCCCTTCGGAGTCGCCAATGTTTCGCCGGCGCCGCGTGGATAAGTAGATAAATAGGGTATTTTCCGATTTATTTAATTCCCTAAACTTCAAAAATCCATATCTTTGTGTAGAAAAATCACAAAAATAAAATAAAAATACCCTCTCGCTCAATGAACATGAGGAGAATAATGTGGAAAAGAAATCATTTAATTTCATCAAGTATTTTATTTTTTATAATTTATTTACTCTCTGCATTGTTTTAATTCTCCATGCATGCATACAATTCACCATGGCATGAGACCATAGGAGCTTTGAAGCCTCCGAATTTGGGAACATTCCCCGAATTTTCCAAAGTCGAGGCCATCCCTATGAGGAGTTCTTGATTTTTCAAGTTCGAGTCACCGTTTTGAGTATTTTAATTCCAGTAAATAGCATGTTGTGAAATAAATTCTAGGAAAATTTGGTGATGTTCCTTATGACCAGAGAACCCTAGGAAAAATAGATTTTGGCTTAGTTCATTCAAAACAACCCTAATTGACTTAAACACCCAAAATAGGTCTTTAATTAATTAGAGTTAACCAGGTATAAAATTGACTTGAAATCAATTCTCCACTGACCTTTAGGATCAGAGGAATCTACCAAAAAAATTTGAGGTCAATTGGACTTGGTTAGCCCCACTAATTGGGTTGATTAAGTCACTTAGCCATTTTAAACTTTAAAAATTCATAACTTTTAAAATACTTTTCAAAAATTCACCAAATTGGTTTTGGAGCCTCTCTGATATCAGGGGAATCTAAGAAAATTAAAATTTCAATTTTCTAAAAAAGTTGATTTTTAATAATATTTTAATATTTTTAATAATTAAAAAATAATAAAAATCACAAAAATAATAAAATTCACCAAAATGTCACATTTTGAATTTTAATCACTTAGGAACAAATCCCACATTTTTCCTAGGTCTATTTAGTGAGATATTGAATTTTAAAGCCCTAGGGTAATTTTAAAATTAAAAAAATGTATTTTCTAGCATTTTCACTAAAATAATTATTATAAATCATAGAAAAATCAGAAAATTGCAAAATTTGATTCTTTGGTTTCCTTGATATCAGAGAGATTTTTGAAAAATATAAAATTCATTTTTCAACATTTATTTTATTTTTAAATTAATTAACACTCCAAAACTCAAAATAATTATAATAAAAATAATATAATTCAAAAAATCACCAAAATTGGTCCAAGTGCTTCTCTGGTCATTAGGAATGTCCCCTAATTTTCTTAAGGACAGAAACTTTCTTTGGTCATGTTATCAAATTTTCCTCGAAAATCTCTATTTTCCATCAAAATAATTATATAAATAAATTAAATACAGAAAAATCACATTTTCTCCTCTCATGTCTTTATTGACATATGAGTGAAGTCACATAAAAATTTCAAGTTCATTTAAGTTCAATTTAGTGAGTTATGAAATTATTAAGCTTAAAGGGTAAAATGGTAATTAAAATCTTTAATCCTTAATTAAAACTTTAGGTTTAATAAGAAATCAACAAGTAAAATATTTGATCTTAATCTGATTTGGATGATTGAAATTTAAATAATTAAAGGGTAGAAACCCATTAAATAATTTCAAAATGATTAAACTTTAATTAAATAATGGATTAAATTTGGAAGAATAATAAAATCGGAATCATTAAAATAAGGGATATTTATTAGGAAGAGATTTATTCTTTAATTTAAAAATCCCTAAATTAATCATCTCATTAATATTCAACTCTTAATTAAAATGATAATTCAAATTCAAAATATTAAAAGACTTAATCATTAAACTAAAGTCAAATTATTAAACTCTTTCAAAAATTTCAATTAAAATTAAAGATAAAACTAAATTAAAAATTAAATTAAATTAAGTAAATTAAATTGGATTAAATTAAATTAAATTAAATTAAATTAAATCAATTAAATTAAATTAAATTAAATTAAATTAAATTTAAATTAAATTAAATTAAACAATTAAATTAAATTAAATTAAATAATTAAATTAAATTAAATAATTAAATTAAATTAAACAATTAAATTAAATTAAATTAAATTAAATAATTAAATTAAATTAAATCAAATCAAATTAATTAAACACCAAATCAAATTAAATTGAACTATGTTAAACTAAATTAAAACTCAATTAAATTAAGTTAAATTAAATATAACATCACCTAAGACATAAAGAATTCAAAATAAATGTAAAGCAACTCGAACACTATTCCAAATTTAAACCCTTTAACTTAAATCAAATCATTTGAATACTAATTTACCCTCGAAAGCTTTGATTATTATAACTCCTAAATGAAACATTAAATGAAGTGCTACTTCACTCATAGGATATTCAAATGTCCTAGTTCACCGAGCAAGTTAACAAGACTTGAAAACCTCTGACGATTGATTCATTTATATAATTAAATTCATTTGTACTTAAAACAATCCTAGAAATATTGAAAAGATGTTTAAGATTCTTCTTAAGCACTTCCTCAATATGATAGGATATTTATAAGAACAATTGGACTTAATTGTTCTTCGATGAAGAAAATCGTCTTTAAACCAAAAACACAAAGAACCTAGACGTCATAGGAGTCGACTAGCTATAGGATTAGGAATTTGGTAGAAAACCATAACCCTTCCCTTAGCTTTACCTAGGAACTTGCTTAAGTATTCTAATTGTGTTTTAAGTGCAACTTGGGATGACGGGAAGACCCTCCGTGTACGCTTTTATATTTTATCGCAATTTACTTTCTTGCAATTTACTTTCCCGCAATTTACTTTCTTGCAAATGCACTTTATTTTTCTTGCATGATAAAACAACAGCTTGCATGAAAACCCACACCTTTAGGATAGTCCCTAAAACCGAAACCAAATTAAGTTAAAAGTCATTGCAAGATAAAATTCACCGCCACAACATTTCAAAATATAAAACAACTCAAAATTTAATCACAAACAGTAACACAAAACTACAATTACAACTAAACTAAAACGTCCCGTTGGATGATCGGGAATACCTCGGATGATGTAACCTACGTGTTGCTAACGGGATTTCCCACGGTCTAAATGAAAGTGTGGAACTCATTCAACTGAGTTTAGCAAATTCATCCGGACTAAGTGAATCCGATAAAAATAATGATGCCGAAGGATGGAACCGCGGATCTTAACCGGTGTCGTTATAATCAACTTTAAGATTTGTTTTAATCAAAATACAAGAACACTTGGAAAATTAAGACTTCTCTAAACCAAAACACTTTTCTCATCTCCCGATTTATGATTTCTTAAACTAAACCTCCGCAACAACAAGGAACTTGGAGCATGGTGGGCAAGACGGCCATCGTCATCAACAAAACTCGAACCTACTTCAACAAAACCTTCTTAGAATTAAACAACAAAGCCATAGGACTTCGAGGTAGCTTGCTTAGTGCAACATAAATCCTCAACCTTTTCGTTAGGCACTTGCATAATCATTTTATGCAAATTAAGCCCTAACCGGTCTTAGGATTCCGAGGTAGTCGTCCGATACGACAACAAACCTTCACATCTTCTGAGCTATTTGTTTGATTTTATCATACAAATACAAGCCCTAATTAATTAAAATTGGCAAGATCAAAACATTTAAATAAGTATTAGGACTTTCCTAAACTCAAGCCAAACGATAAGATAGTCGGAAATTATCGAAGTTCACTTCGAATCGGTGATTTCTCCTACCTTTCTTCCTTTGGATTCACAAAACAAAATGTTCCAAAATTTGATCCATTCCCTATCGAAATTCCAAAATTCAATCTTTGAAAACCTTAAACTTCGAAATTCTTGAAAGCAGAGTTATTGATTATTATCGAGAGTTTTCTTAGGTGATTCCCGTCACTTAAGATGTAATTAACTATAGTGGGCTTGCCCTTATAGGGAATTTTAAAGAACCCGAGTAATATAAACCCCGTTTGATACTTTCATATTAAGCTGGGAATTTGTCGGCTTATAAAATTGGTTCGCGGACCAAACGGATGTCACAAAACTTCGGTTTATTTGATCGAGCCCCACCATCAAGCAGTGTGTCTATCCTTGGGATAGATACACTGTTTGTGGTGCGGTGCTCGTTTATATAAATTATTCTGGGATGTGAGATCGGTTTAATCTCATATCTTAAAACTTTCAAATTTAAAAATTATTTTCAAAGCCAAATACTACTTTCTAAATTATATATATATTTAAATCAAATTTAAAATTTAAATTCGCCGACAACTTCTGTTAGGCGACCCCCCTTTTAAAATACAATACAACCTAAAATAAGCCGCACACCGTGCATCTGAGTTAAAGTTGCATTCAGTGATTTTTATTTATTAAGGTTTTATTTAAGTTTTAGTATATTTTTTGGATTTTAGAGTTTGGAAAATTTTAGGTTGCTCATGATTTATTAGCTAATTAAATTTTTATGTTTTATTTTTGTTGAACAACTGATCACTGAAAAATTTATTAAGAAATTCATACCTATTTTTGATGAAATTGCACTTTAAAGAAAGGTATTTTCTTTATTTTGTTGCAGGAATGGAGAATTTAGGTGATAAAAGCAAAAATCATAAAAAGGAGCGGATTTGGAGCAAAAAGGAAGAAAATAATGCAATTTGTGTTGAGTCTCCGACGGCGAGATCGAGCTCGCCGACGGCGAGGGTACGAGGAAGAAAATTCTGAAGGATTTATAACTGTCTCGCTGACAGCTAGCCCGAGTCCGCCGACAGCCGAGATAGCGCGGTTCGAAGACCTTAGAAGCCTCGCCGACAGCGAGGTAGTTCGTCGCCGACGGCGAGCTAGTTCAAATGGCGCAGATACATTGAACCTGGACACTTTTTGAAGGGATGCTTACACACCTCTTGGTCCTTTGCTCACCTCTATATATAGAGGCCGAAATTCAGCCTTGAAGGGAGTCAATTTGTGTCTTAAGAGTCTTTTATTTATGTGTGTGAGAAGTCTTTAGAGTCTTAATTAGTGTAATTAGTGAGTCTTTAGTGAGTTAGTGAGTTTTTAGTGAGTCTTCATTGTACTCGGAAGGAAGAGTCGAGGAACTGCGAGGAGTCCGCTTGGGATAAATCGAGATAAGTATTTGTATTTATTGTTTTTAACTTTAAATGAAATCCATGCTTAGTTTAGTTCCCATGCATTCCGAGTAGTTTATTAGTCTTTCTCCTCGTTATGAAATTAAGTGATTTGATGAACTTAAAACGAAGTACTTTTATATATATTAATAAATTGTGATAATTTTTACTTAAAACTTAATTTACTTTCAAACCGGCCATTTGATTTGTTAAAATATGTTGAATATCAACTATAGTAAAAATTACATCGGATATTCGGGGAATTCAAAAGCTTTGGAAGGAAGGTGCAAATAAATAGGGAAATAATATCATCGGGCGTAGAATTGAGCATTTTAGTGTGACGGACTAAAATATTCAATTCGGTCCTATTGTTCGAGAGCCGAAGTGTAGATGTTAGCCCTCGGGCGAGGGGAACGTGGGAGCTTTGAAGTGGCAATCGGTATCCTCCCGAACTTAGCCGCGATTTAGTAATCAAACATAGGATTAGTCAATATTCTTTACACTCGGACCAAAGGGTAAAGAATAGGAATGCTCCTATTTGTCACAATACCTTAAAATTATCTATTTAAATTCATCAATCACTTAAATTTCTAAACAAGGGAAAGATACTTTTTCCGAATAGTTAAGACTTATTTAGCAATTAGTTTAATTTCCTGCACTTTCAATACGTATTAATTTTCTACTTAGTTAAGTTACCTAATTAAAATACTTAGTTTACTTTATTGCGCTTAAATTTAGAATTCCAAATTTTCGTATACTATTTTAAAATTATTATTATTATTATTTTAAAATTAGTTGTTATTTAATTTTCTATTTCCCCGTGGGATCGATAACCGAGACTCCACTAGAGCCCCGTATTACTTGATACGATATGTATACTTGCGTTGCATCCACAACATAAACAATTACAATTCTATACATATAATATAGCGGGGTCAAGTTTTTGGCGTCGTTGCAATTAAATTAAAAATATCATAATATAAAATTGTGGGTCAACAACCAGATCATTAAAGATTATTTTTGATTAGTCACAAGTGACTAAAGAGTATTTTTTGGCAGCCATCAGTTGCCTCCTCCAAAATATCCTCTCAAATCCGATTGCATTCTTTTGGTTTAAATTTAATTCTTTGTTACTTTTAACATGAATTTTATGTCATCCTGTTTAAGTTGGTTAGGTATTTTAGCTCAAGTTATCCCTGATTGAGGATAAATATGGCTTTATTTTCGTATGAGAAACCAAAACCCTATTTAATCTCCAATCACCAAGATTTAGCTTGACTGTTCATATTGGATTGGACTTATCCAAAGTGAAACTCTAGGTAATCTGAGTTAACCCGAATTAGGATAGTTGTTCTTCGAATTATCCTCAATTCCTATTCAGTATGATTAATCCAGGTTGGTTTGAGTTTAGCTG